>VWYP01005916.1:58503-75308 GCA_013400435.1 Pycnonotus jocosus | reverse complement strand
AGAAGTAAATATTGGAAGCAATAGTGTGAAACTAGACTTCATTAATAACTCACGCTGTTTGAAATTATCTTTTTAATTTCAAAAATAGCTTATTTTGTTAAGCAATATATCTTTCTTTGCTTAAATTATACATAATTTTTATTGTTTATGTTATATCTTTCAGCTTACTAAAATCTTTGAATTTCTATGTTGCAGCATCATTTCTTTGAAATGAAATGACTTTTACTGACAGCTAACTGAAAAACCTGAAAGATCCTTAGGGCTAGGGTATACAAAATCTACATTAACACATGTTCTCTGCATCTACAAAGCACTCACAAATTTACTCAATTAAAGTGATTTTGAATAAAGATATTTTTCCAGTGTTTCCCAGACATTTCAAAAGCAATGAATATTATTAAAGACAAATTAGAAACAAATTGAAAGGAATTTGTCATAAAATTGTTTAACTCAGAATTAGATACCAAGCACTTGAAATGTTTGATCACATCTTTAGAAGAAAAAATAATCCTAGATGATATAATAGAAACTGCTTATATTTGCATCATCTTGGTACTTTCTCTAACATTATGAGGCAGAAACAGATGGAGGATGAAAAAAAAGTACAATATTTCTGGGGAAAACCACCCATGGCAGAGAAGAACAATGTGGCATAAGAACGTTCATTTTCAGTCAGAGAAATTTCTTACTCCTTCTTTGGCATGGTCAGTGAAAAATTACCTGCAGTATTCCTGGTTTGATATCTGTCTCAGTTAATTAACTACAACATTAATTCATAAGAATTTAACACACAAGTGTCTTTATTTGGATGAGTATGCTTTTCTGGTTTAATTTCAAGCTTGTCTGAATGTTATAAAATTTTATACTATAATGATGAGAAAAAAGGAGAAATCAAACACTGAAAAGATCATAGGGAAAACAAATACTGAGTGAGCAAAATCAGAAGTAAATATATAGCTATTGTATGAGTGAATACAGAGTCTACACAATGTAAATTAAAAAATACACTGTATTGTACATTATGAGAGATCATAGACGAAATGTCCTTTTTGATTCTGAGTAGATATTTCAGAATTGTCACCCTGTTAAAGGGCTTGAATATATTATTTTAATTTGAGTTTGAGATGAAAGAAAAAATTGCTATAGCTTAGGTGAAGGCAACTTTTAACCTGATCTTCAGATGTTCAGAATGGAAATGGCTCCTTCTTATTTCCTCTTCCTATTCCTACCCACAAACACAGGGAAAGAAATGTATCCATTTATTTCTCATTCATCTGTTCTCCATATTCATAAACTTTATCAGATTTTTGGCAACCAAATAGTTCCTATTTTAATATTTTAAAGAAATTTAAAAGGATCATGAACTAGTTATATTCAGTCTCCTCAATAGATAGTAAAAAAATCTTCATGGTTCAGCAGATTCTTGTCAGAATTTAAAATGCCTTTCTGATTTCTATCAGCATTATGGGGCCTGTAATAACAGTAGGTAAAGTTACTGGGCCTCCAAACCTCCTAAAGATAAAGAGAAACTTGTCATCCTAGCTCTTCCCTAAAAATGGAAAGATTAGAAGTTATTGTTAGCTTTCCATTATAATCACTTGAACAAGGTAGAAATATTTTTCCATTCTTTGAGTGCTTTTAAGAGGCTGAATAATAGAGAATCTTAGAGATAGAAAAGAATCTGTGTATAAAATTATAATATCTGTAATGCCCACTGCTTCTAAGTACAAGATTAAGTGTTAGCTGCAGGTTTCCTAAAACTTCTTTGTCCCTGTACCAAGTTTCACAGCTGCAAAATATTTTTTTTAATATCAACCGTGTTTTAATATAAAAAAGAAAATAAAGTTTCAAAATAAAGTGTGCAAAATGGTCCATGAAAGAAACATACCTTAAATTCTGAATAATTGATTAATAATATTTTAAATTACTGCTTTAAAAGGAAGCTACAGTAGTTTATTAATTTCCTGTAATCATCCTGGTGAGATTGTGTGTGTGTTGGATCAACAGTTCATGTGTTGTGTTCATCACTAACCTTCAAAAGTTCTTGAAATAAACTCTAAGTGAACTGTTCTTGAACTTCCTTGATAAAATGTCATATAACCGCCTTTTTCGTTTGTTTGTTTGCATTAATCCCGTATACAGTTACTATTCTAATTGAATATAAATTGAAAGGGGAAGAGTATGGTAAATGGTGTTCAGGTTTTAGATTGAAAAAATATTAGCCATATACTGTGCCAGCACATATAGCTAAATAAATGAGCTTGACGTAATTGTGTATACTTAAATGTAAGCTGCATAGGACATTCAATTAATGAAGTACATAATGTGAAGCATTAGCAGTACTAAATGATCTGTTTATCATTCACATCAAATCATCTTTTCCCATTAAAATGCTTGTATCCCATAATAAGTATTAGCCTCTTGTCTCAAAATGAAAATAGCAATTTACTGGCTTGCCATTATAATGTTAATGATAGCAATACTCTCGAAAGGAAAAATACAATTAAAATATATATCATCCAGTGTGTTTTTCCTCTTCTCTTTTTGAATAAGGACTGTTGTAGATAGATCATATACAAAAATTCTGATAAAATATTTTTCTTTTTATGTTTCTTTACAATTTAATTTACATATTGATTATATAGCTTGAAAAATCTCCCAGTTTGATTAAGTAAAGCGAAAAATGCCTAAGAGTAAATTGATAGCTGAAATTGGAGGATGTACTTCATCTAGTTGTATTAAAAAACTACACTGATTAGGTTTGTTTAGTAAGAAAAAGCTCTTTTGTCATTTTTATTTAGCATAGACACTAGCACATTCTATCTGTTTTTTTTCAGTATTCTCATCTTTTTATAGTATTCTTATCTTTTTACAGTATTATTATTGCATATGCAGTTAATACATATTTAATTGCATTGCATTATTATTGCATAAAACACTTTTAGAATACTTGGTCAAACAGAAAAAATAACAGAATAGTAAAGACATAAATTATTTGAAGAGGTAGCTATGTAGTGATTGTGAAGCTTTGTTTTTAACTGGTTTTGTGTTGCTAGATTCAAATTGCAAGACAGGACAGATGTAGTCTGACATTTTCCTTAAAGAATTTTTTGTCAATGTCTTTGTCTATTAATATGCTTCAGGAATTCTCCTGTGTGGGGGAGAATATGGATGTTTTTCCATTTTCTGAAATGTAAGGAAGCTGTTTTTAGTGACTTGTACTACTTGTTTTTAATAAATATACACACCCTGAATTTATTTTTTTTGAGGTAGTAGTTAATATCATGAATTAGAAGACTTTTCTGGAAGTTGTGAATGGATGGAAGAAACAACCGATAAAACTCAAACCGAGTTACTAGATTTTAAAACATTTGAAACAAAACCATTTTTGTGGGGAACACAAAATGGAAACACATTTTCTCATTTCCATATACAAGAGAATGAACAGTCTGAAAGACTGAGGTATCCAAAGATATTCATAACATCAGATTTTAAATATTTGACAAGACAGTGTCAGAGGAAAAGGAACACCAGCCAACATAAAAAAGAAGACATTTTCAGTCTTAGTTATTTCTGCTGTTTATTTCTGAGTTACAATTTATTTTTTTTTTCCATTTTGAGAATGTAACATTTTCCTCTCTAGGATACACATAATATCTGCTGGTCTCAATGGCAACTGCTCCTTTATCTCATTGTTTTGCTTAATCACTTCTGTTACTTTTTCCTAATTGTATCTTGTGGTCAACAAACTAAAAATCGCCTCTTACAGATCAGTTATAGAGCATTACCAGCTTTCCAAAAGTCATTGTTCTCTGCAATAGGTCAGCTTCTTTTCTGTCCTTCCAATTTTGAGTTGCTGCATAGAACAGCTCCATTTCTAGTACACCATACAACTTTATCTCTTCAGAAAGACTGTTTTGATATAATTCTATCAGCCAGCTCTCATCTTCCATTCAGCATCTAGGTTTTTAATTAAATGCACCAAAATTTAATAAGAAAAACCTGTCCTTAGAAATCATAGAAAAAAAAATCATCATTGTACTTCTTGTAAATAAATTATTCCCCTTCTCTTGCTATTCTCTTACTGTAGCTGTAGAATGATTTAAATGTCTTATATGTTTACTAAAACTTTCATTCATTTTCTTCTAAAATTCTACATACACAGAGGAAAAGGGAATTTAATAGCACTCTGCTTATCTGAATCACACCATATCTGTAGAAAAGGATTTCACTGTAAATATAATTGACTAGTTTTACAGACTTAGTACTACACAAAGCTGACAGCTTAATATTATTATACAGGATATCTTCTGATGTATATTTTTTTCTTATTTGTCCTCATTGCTTTGGTTTGATATCTATATTTCAAGACTTTGCATGATGCCTCTTCCTTGAAGGCTCAAAACTGATTTGAAGAAAATTCCTCACTTCACAATGGATGAGACAACATGAGTTTTGCTTTGCCTGGAAATCCAGAAGGTCTGCCTGGCTATCATTTTGCTTCATAAGAATTAAGCCAATAGGAAGAAGGTTTTGTCTGTGTACAAAATATACCAGTATATTGAAAATCAATGACATTTTCTCTGTAAAAGTTCATTCTTATGAATATATATATGCCACTGTATGTTTATATGTGGCATCAGAGCTTGTTTCCTTCTTATTTGATGTCCAAATCATGAGGTAGAATACATTATCAGGATATAATACTGACCCAATAAATGATATAACTTAAAACCCCCCTGTCTTTTGAGAATTAGATGATTTTCTACCAAGTGTAAAACCTGAAAAACCAAGTATATCCATTCTTAGAAAACTTATCCCTCTGCAATATTCCAAAAAAATAGGTAAAGATGAAAGATCTAAAGCTTTTGTAATAGCGGGGTATAATTTGGATAGAATAGACCTGAGTAATTCTAGGAGCTGAACCGTGTGAAGACGAAAAGTGAAGAGGAAAAAAAAAAGGAATTAAGAATACAGAGAGAACAAGTTTGGAAGAGGATTTATTCAAAATTTCTTAGAAGTGGTGGGAAGAAACTGCTCAGATTGAAATTTAGCTGTCAGTGTGTCCCTGAGGAGGTGAGCAAGAAACATCAGTCAGTTATCAACGTGAAAAGCATTCTTTGAACAGGCTGTGATTACTGCTCTCTTTTCATGACTTTGTCATGGCCAGTATCCAATGGGACAATAGATGACAATAACCTGATTGTGCATCATACACACAAATGATCTATAGCTCAGAGGACAGTAGCTGATCTGCTGAAGTATGAACTTTTGATTCAACTATGAGCTGCAACTGTCATAAGCATGTAGCACACACATTCAATTCTGTTCACTGAGGCATGCAGAGAAAGAATTAAGATGCTGATTCCAGAGCTCCCAACCTCCAGTTCCAGCAATGATCATTGTGCAAAAATGCTGATGAACTTTTACACAGTTCTGTTAAAAAACCTCTTTTGAAAGGTTAGCTAATTCTTTTTAAAAAGACCTAGGACACTGGTAATTTTTTCACCTGCCATATTATTGTAGTTGCAACTCAGTGTCAGGAATGGACAACCCCCAGTGCTAGAAATGGAGTTTTAATCCTTGTATCCTGTCATACCTCAGTCAAAAGGGCTGAAAAGCCTCCCATTGCAATTTTCTAAGTGTTTGTGCCTATAAACATGGACCAAATTGTTTCCCAGCTTTCTCTTCAATAAGATGATTTATTTGCTCTCTGTTTCAGCCCCAGCTAAGGCTGAAATACTTAAGCTGATGAAATGCTGTTATTTCCAGAAATTATGTTTTTACCTCTACCAAATGTGAACAAGGTTGTTGGAGGTCTGGGATCTCCTGAAACTATTACGCATACAGCCTTCTCTCTCCTTCCTCAGCATCTTCATCTATCCTTTTCATTAACTTTAATACTGACATTACCCATTGAAGAGATTTTACTGTAATACCTAAGTCCTTATTCTTTTCTCAAATGGTCTGTCAAATGAGACTGTGAAATGCAGACATAAACTTTGGTCTTGGTTTAGTTTAGCAGTGCTATACTTTATTGGATTACCAGCAACTTACTAGCAAATGCAGGTGTTTTGTAATAATAACCTGTCCTACTCATTATTTAGAATCTCACTAAACTTTAATAGATTTTAAGTTGGCCTTGGATTTTGATATTTTAAATAATTAATCCAGTTTAAAAAATTAATCTTTGGAATATCTTGAGTACTAGATCTCTAATAAATAAGGCTAATTAGCATCAGTGTTTTGAGATTTGGTAATAAACAAGCTTTTATCTTGAGATCCTTGTGCACATTTCCCATGCAAGTGATGAAGAGAATAAACTTCTGAAAGTTTCAGCATGAGTACAGTGGCTTTAAAGCACTCCAGAAGACACGATAAACAACAGTTTTTTATTATACAGACTGAAACTTGTTAACTCTTGGAGATGCACTGATGAAAGACAAGTCCAAAAAGATCAGAATTTACAAAAAAAGGAAAGGCTGACAGGTAAGACTGAAAAAGAGCCTGCTAGATCAAAAAGTTAGGAAGGTAAAATGAACTAAAACAGAAAGACTTTTGAAATAGCAGAACAAGAACTGAATACTGATATTTAATGAGGGAAGAATGTCCTTTATCTGAAATTGAACTAATGAAGGTGATACAGCAAGAATTTAAAATGTTAGACATGAGTATAAAGGGTTGCAGAATAAGTCTCTTCTGAATGAAAATGCTCTAGGTTACTAGGTATGTATACTGAACTGCACTGAGCATAGGAAGTAACAGCTGAAAAGCTAATTTTGGTTTTCATTTTCATTTTAATTTTTAATTTTTTTATTTTTAATTTTTTTATTCGTACAATAAATGTACAAGAATACAGCATAACATTTTTTAATTTCTAGCATTTTAGAAGGGTTATCCAAAAATGACAGACTAGATATTCATTCTTGAAAAAAGTAATAGAATCCAAATTCAGGACTGCATTAATAAAGAATTAGACACTAAAAATATCATTAATGACAATCAATTTGGTTTTAAAGGAGATACTGCATGTCACATAAAATTGTGATCCTCAGAAGCAATGGAAGCAAGGATTTATTTTCTTATCTGTTATCCGAAAAATGTTAACTGCATTTCTGAAAATCTGCACTTTCCTGTAGAGAATGTATGTTTGTTTTAAGACATTACAGAAAAAAAGTCCACCATATAACAATGAACAGTTCACACATAAACTAAATTAGTCAGCTATTAATCAAAATTCATACAGGATATTGACAGATGCATCTTAAAAATTTGCCACTGAGTTTGCTCCAGAGAGAATCTGATTGCATCTATCAGGTCAGACTTACAAGGCTATCCTAAATTTGAGAAAAATACTCAAATTAATTTTGTCTTCATTTTTCCCTGGCTTTTTAAGACACTAAGAGATCTATTCAGAAGTACAAATTGCTTTGGTACCAATCAGTAGAAGATAGGAACTTTTATGATCTGGCCAATTGTATTCTATTCTTCCAATTTTATTTAACTACACCCAGTTACAGAAGAGGATACAGAGGTGTTCACTCAGATAATGAGAATTCCACTCCAATTTAGGAGTACTAGCCTTTTAATTTCTGTTTCAAGTATTAATCACTCCATAATAAAGGAACAAGGCTTTCTTCAGATAAAGATGGTATCAAAATAAAAGTTCCTTCTAATGTTCTCCTGTCTTTGCACACTACCATTATTGCACAACATTCTTTTTTTTTCTTTTCACTGTTGACATCCTCAGATAAGTACCAATGTCACATTTAAGTTACAAACTCCATAAAAAGGATTGCCACTTCTCTTTTTTTCCTAAACCCGTAAATATTTCTTACAAACAAACCCAAAAAGTATGGAGTTGATAAAGTTTGTAGTACCTTAAAAATTGCTAAAGCAGCTGCATTGTTATCAGCAAGTATGCTATAATTGCTACAGCAATTTATCACTGTTAACACTGAGACTATTTTTATAAATACTTCTGAGCCTCTTTCAGCTGCAACTTCAGATTCTCAGCTGCTAGTTGGAACCACTGAGGGAGTGGATGAAGTGGGATTCTATTGTTTCTCCTGAGATTCTGCCTTGAGAACATAAATTGTATTGAATTCAGACTTCAAAACTGGGTTGAAAGGTTTTGCTCTATAAAATTTAGTTCACATAATGAAAACTGAAGAGGCAGTAATTGTGTCAGGAATCACAGGAGAAGAAACTCTGATACAATTCTGAGTCACTGACAAACTACAGAACCTTTGCAAAAACAAAGAAACCCATTTATTAGTAGCTTATTAATAAATTTGACCCAAATGTCATGTTTTGATTAAACAAGATTAAATACCAACTCCATTTAAAAATACTGGTATTTAAGGCTTCATTAATATTTTTGATACACTTATAAGCTTCACTGTAATGTATAATGTATATAAATGAATATTTCCATTTTCAGTTCATAATCCTGGTGAAAAGATAATATAACACATTCTGATATACCGTGACTTAGAGCATCTCTATTTGTGGCTTTGTTTTCCTGAAGGTATAAACCCGTCTTTTCTTAAGAGGTTTCTATCCCATTTCTTACCAATCAGATTAACATATTTCCTATTTCATCCTTTTAAAATGGTTTCATATATATTTATAAAATTCTCAGCTTTTCTCAGACACTTAGGAATACAGAGAAGATGATTTCTTAGAAAAATCAAATTAGAATGTTTAAGTGAGGGTATCTTCAGGGGTGTAGTTTTCAGGCAGTAGAAAGGAGACAATCATAGCAAGAAGGCATAAAAGTGCACATACACTCAAGGTAACAGAAGCCAGTTTTTCCAGGAATGGCCAGAAGCTGGATGAAGTTTATTATGGCCCAGAGGAGACAAAATATTGCTGAACTGAGGACACTACCAGTGAATAGGGCTCAGTGAATAGACTCAGTGTTGAGAGGGCAGATATATGCACAAATTTCTTTAAATTAGTTTCCCTATTTCCCCAAAGTTCCCCAATGTTCAGTGTTTCCCAGTTCTGAAACCTTTTTATTACAGTTTTTGCCTAATTGTTTGCAACTTAAAATACTTTGACTGGTTCTTGTGTCGTCACTTTAAGAAAAACAACCGAACAACCCCAAATCTCTGGTTGGGCAGAAAGTGGCATCTTTGTTTCAATGGCAGTTTCACTGCACCTGCCAACATATTTAGCCTTTAGGAAGTCCTTACAGCTTTGTACATAAAACTGTTAAGCATCATATTATCACACTATATCTGACAGACTACTGCTTAGTGTTAACCTCTTAAGAACGCACATGAAAATCTATTAATTGTAGCATGTGTTTGCACCAGAGAAATATAGATGTAACACTGATTTGACTGCTTTGTTCTCTAGCAACGAGAGCACAGGAAGAGGCTGTATGTTATTAGTGTAGAAACAGATTGTTAACTGGATTTTACCTCCAATAAAAATAATGCATTTAAAAGCTTCAAGTCTGGCCTTTCATTAATGATACTCTCACTTTTGCTGAAAATCTACAGCCACAGAAGATAGCTTGCTGGTTTATGTTTGTTCTTTGTCATGACTTTAGAAATAAAAATTATCTCACATAGTTTTTATTTATTTTTTTATTTTGAAAATAAAAAAAATCCTTCATGAAATCAAACACATTTGCAAACACAATTTGTTTCAACAGTTTCTTTCTCCATAAATTGTTACTTTTTTCTTATTGTCTTTTCTTATGTTGTCATCATTTGTCACAGGATGATCACAAGAACACTACTATTATACCTGAAACTCTTAAGTGGTCTCCCTTTTAGCTACAGTTCTTACTTGAATCCCAAACTTTCAGATGAGTCGAAGTTGAGGAACTTTTGTGCATGAAAAATGCTGTTTTCTGCAATGATATTCAGTATTTGAAAGATCTAATTCTGAGACTGAAACTAGCATTATTTGTGAATAGTTCTAAGAATTTAATTTTCTAAATTAATGTTATTTAATTGAACATATGAATAATAGGATACATTTTTTTTAAAGTATCACTGCTACAATCAGTTTTTGATGAAACTGTTGAGATTATAAATTCCACAATTTTTCTGTGACTGTCTAGCAACTCTTGCATCCAATTCTTTGCTAAATTGTATGCTGGAGATTTAACGTACTTGTTAGTACACTAATAGGAACAAAATAATTGAAAATACCATAAAAATAAATATTTTTAAAATAAGCTTATCTGTCATTTTTCATTTCTAATATAGTGATCTCTAATTTTACTACTCCTTGGGTTTTTTTAAAGAAATATTTATGATTCAGATTTAAACAGTTGTTGTCCTTCTAGTTATCTGGTACTAGAACTCATCAAAATATTACCTACTAAGGTAAAAAAAATTGACTACTGTAGCTGTTTTTCCATAAAGATAAACATGGAATATATCACCATTATAAATGCTCACAGGTTCTTTAGACTGACAAGAGCAAAATTTCTTTCCCCTTTTAGCACTTAAGTCTTCCTCTGAACTTCAGAGAAGGAGATAACAAAACCCCTACAGCAAAAGATTCTTTCTTTTCCTAGCCAGTATCAGAAAGGCTGGAACTTCTTTTGCTGGTTGCTTTGTCTTGTTCATGTTCCTGAAAAAGACAGTCCAACACACATTGCATCTGACACTTCACTTCAGGACAAATTTGAAAGTGTGGTTCTCTCTTCTATGCATAAATGCCTTGAAAATAAGTGGAGCTCCATCAAGAGTCAGGACTAGAGGTTGTGAGAGTGACAGCATGTTTTACACACACGCGTGCCAATGTGACAACAAAGTCCATTTTTAGAAAGCTGCATAGAAACCTCTCTGCATCAGTGTCAAATTAGAGATACTGTTCTGAAACACTGATTACGACTGCATATTTAGCCTGTGTCAGCTGAAAGTATCTGACTTATCTATCCATCTATTACTGCCTGCTGCTCAAATGAATGTCATCTTGTCAGTGGGCTCGTCATTACATTCAGCTGGAAGGTTTGCAGACTTTCAGCTCGGAGAAAGAGCCATTATGGTGTTTATGTATGACTTCAATACTAGCACATCCCTTTCTTAGGAGTGTCAAACTTCTTTGCAAACCATTTTGTTGAACAAAAATGTGTCCCTGAACAAAAGCTTTCTATACCATTTTTTCAATGTATAGTTCCTCAATGATTCTTTATGCCCTTATGAATGTTCCACTTCTATGCTTTCTTTAATGTAACTCTGGCTGCCTGTGCAGTATTATTTGTTTCCAAAAGCACAGTTCTGTGTGAGAATGTGTGTGGAAAATTCATTTATAACAGGCAAATTTTGTGACAAATTGAGGAACAAGATAAAACTGTTTAGAAATACTTGATTTTATTTTTAACATGTCCTCTATAAATTAAGTGCTTCTTCAATTGAATTAGATTAAAGTCAATGTCTTATAAAAACAAAATATTTTCTAATAAGTCTGCTATACCTAAGATTACAACTTTCTTGTCTCCAGATCTTTCAGACAGTGAACTTGGGTTATCTGTAATTTATTAAGGGCAGATTTTCTTGGGTTTTTGTTGGGTGAGGTTTTTCTGTTTTGTTTTTTTCTATGTGTAATAAAATAAATAGTAATTGCTAAAAATAATTTTATGTTTAGATGCTTGTTTACACTCAACTTAAAAAAAAACCAACCTTGCAGGAAAAAGCTGCTAGCCTGATTAAATTTTCTATGTCATAAGTAACTGCAGTATTTAGCTTTTTTCTTTCTGAAAATTCTGACAAGGTAAAAACATTGTATGGATAATATTAGAAATCTCACTGGTTTGCAAATATGAGTAAGATAAATAAAGAGATTCTCTTAAAACAGTAGAATCTGGTAAGGTGAATGGCATAATGAGATCAAGAGATATGCAAAAGAAAAGAAATTAGTGTATTTGTTAAGAGATTCTTTCTGGACTCTGAACACTATTGTTGGCCACCTCACTGAGCCACACTCCTGCAACACTAGATGTCAAAGAGGTGATGTGATTGAGCAGAAGTGTGCTTATTAAAGGTCATGATAACATTGCAGAGATGGAAATAGAAACATGAGAGCAGAACAGAGCTGAGAAGAGAAAATATTTTTCCTTCTGGCTTCCATCTACCACTGATATCAACTGCAAGTGGTTAAAGATTTATCTGTGAACAAATATTTTAGATCCCTATTAAGCACATTTATTAAACAGCCTTAGTAAAGTTAGACAACAAAAGAATAGTTATACTAAAATTAATTCTTGCATCATTGAATGATTAAAAATTCAAACGCAACAAACAGACCATGCATTTCCTTTTGTTTTAGCAATGGCCTTTGTTTTATTCTTACTTTGCATTGTGGTAGTTATTCCCAGAGTAGGAGTGTTACTAGACATCTAGGGAGTACATGGAAATGAAGGAATCTCCAAGTTCTGGGAATAACTCTGCACTCCTTTTCTGGAAGGAAATGTAGCCCACTGCTGTATTTGAAATAGTAACTCCCTACAATTTGAAACAGTTTAAAATGCCTTTCCAACCCCTACATGTTGTTTTCTGTGCTACTATCCTTGAGCTGCTTTATAAATAAAAAAAGCCTATGATTTCTTTTTTTCTAGTACAAAAATAATTTTAAAGCTGATCTAGTAATCAGTTATCCTTATCTAGTAATCTCATACAGAACGGGCTACTTTTGTAAAAGACAGCAAAAAATGTTTTTACAAAGGCATAATAAACAAAAGGAGGGCTAAGGAAAATTTCCGTCCATCCTTTGTTGTATTCAAGGGGAAATATAATGACAGAGGATACAAAAAAGAATGAGCCCACAAGCTGAAAGACAAAACTGGGGAGCAGAATGAAACTCCCATAATCAAAGAGGTGAAGCATCTCTCTTTATGAAGCAAAGCTTCAGGCAGAATTGGCATTGTTCAGCCCGGAGAAGAGAATGTTCCAAGGGAATCCCTATAACAGCCTTCCAGTACATAAAGCGGGGACTAAAAGAAAGCTATTGAGAGTTTTTACAAGGGTGTGTAGTGATGGGACAAGGAGGAATAGTTTTAATTGAAGAGACCAAGTTTAGATTAAATATTAGGAAGAAATTTTTTTACTCTGAGAACGGGAAGACCCTGGATCAGGTTGCCCAGAGAAGTTGTGAAGGCCTCATCCCTAGAAGTATTCAGGCCCAGGTTAGACAGAGCTTTGAGAAAACTGGTCTAGTAAAAGCTGTCCCTGCTCATGACAGGGGCATTGGAACTAGATGATCTTTAAGATCACAGAGTCAAGGAATCATTTCAGTTGGAAAAACCTTTCAAAATCATCATATTTAATGTTTAATCAATCACTACCTTGTCAACTGTCATAACACTGAGTACAAGTCCAGTTGTTTCTTGAACATCCCCAGGGATGGTGATTCCACCTCCCTGGGTAGTCCATCCCAATGCTTAATAACTCCTTACATAAAGAAATTCTTTCTGGTCCCTTCAAAGGCAAAACATTGTACGATTCTGTGAAGAGGAAGAGAAGTATTTACGCAGATATAAGTGACATTCAAATGGAAATTTTGTCAAAACAGTGAGGTTATGCTAGAGTTTAGTCATGAAACATTCTCTTAGCTTTAGAATTATTATTTTTCCCACCAACACAACGAAAGGGAATTGACCAGTCTTATTCTAATTAATTAAAATTCTACACTTATCCAATAATTCAAATGGGTAGATGTAATTATATGTTTTTCATTGTTATGTTAAATGGATAAAATAAAGACCATTCAGAGAGGGAAATGTTGCTTAATATGCAAGGTACAAAAAGGAAGAGTTGTTTAGTAAACTGTAAATACTCTGAGGCATAAGCTCATTACTTTTGTTGCAATGCAAAAGAGCCTCACTAATTCACATTAATGACACGGAGACTCACTGTAAATGACTGAATTTTATTATGAGACATTAGGTGAAATAAATGGTAAAACTCTCATGGACTTGCAATTGCAGTTTGATTGGTATCAATGCAAATGAGTAAGAAAAATAGCAAGAACTAACTACAAAATATCTGCTGGTCATTTTTATAATGGACAGCTTCGTTTCAAGTATTTGAGGGGAACATAGATGGAACTAAACTAGGTTAATTAATCTCTTTGTAAATAGAAAAATGGTGCTAAACTATACGAATTTTCAAAACAAAATGGCACATTTATTCTTGAAACACTTCCTCATATTATAGAGATTGTTGTTTTGTCTCACACTTCAATATAATAATACTAATAATACTTATAATACTACTACTACCACTAAGAAAATTGGTAACCATTATTTTGGCCACAAAAACATACACTTCTAAACAAAAAATGAGGAATAGATACTGAGGAATCTTTGGAACTCTAACTATTGCAGGCTGATTCTTTATTTTTTCATGGTGCTATTACATAGAAATGTCCTAATTTCAGAATCACTCACCAGTTTGTGATTAGATGCAGCATACTAGAAACAGCACCATCCTTTTCTGATGATCTTCTTTATTTTTTCTTATACTGTGTTTTTCTTGATACAACAGGAAGAAATAAACTATTCTACATCTTAAATTATTTAAAAAAATAATAATTCACAAGGTGTTTTCATACTTTCATTCATTGTAAATTCTCCTCTGCTCATCTGGAAAAAATCTGTTATACCGGTATTATATATGTTATACAATTATTATTATTATTATCTGTTATACAATCTATTAAACAATAACTTCATGTGAAAGAATGTTATTTGGTTTTGTACATATTTTTCTTAATACTCTTCTTGCCATCTGGATCTGAATTTAAAAATGTAAAACTCTATACAAATTGGAGATGCACAAGAGGGAGGGTCTATTTCAAAATAAGTGAAGGAAAGAAAAATCACATGGACTACAGATGTCAGAAGATGAACAAATAACATGCACAGGAAAAGCAGTATGGCCACTTAACTACTGAAATAAAAAAAACCATCTAGGATCTGTGCCCATTATCACAGAAAGATGGAAATTTGATTCACACATACAATTTCACAAAAGCAACCCTGTTTATCTGTATTCCGATAAGTAGCTTTTCTACATCGATGGAATTAATTTTCAGGATTCTGGCAACTAGCTTACGTAGAATAAGGGATTTCTGGAGACTACATATGTGAGAAGTTCCAGCTTCTGATTTCAAGTAATTCTACTGGGCTTTCTTTGTCTTTTCTAAGTTAAATTAAATGCAAAACAACAGATAGCAATGGTGCTGAACATTTTCTGTGGCAATTATTCATGTACATAGAAACCCAGTTCCTGAAAGGATTTAGATGCTACTCTTCCTAGAATGGAAAGTGTGGTGATTTTTTTTGTTTTATCAAAGAAAATAAAGCCCTGAGGTACCACTTTAGGTCTCTGTGTCTAACAATTTAACACTGAGATCTTCAAATATCTCTTTCTAGCACAGAGATATTGAATGTTCACTGTATGTTTTTACTATCTCACACAGCCTCATTGAACAGTTGTTGCTTTGTTGTGTTAATTTTACAGGCGTGCTCCAAATTCCATGTAAATGGCAACAAAAGTGTCGACAACAAGCAGCAGGGCACTCTGGAGAGGAGGAGCAGAGACACAGACCTGCTACCTTGCTCCTGCAGTATCCAGGAGAGCAATCATTAGCTCAGGTGAGCTGCAAGGTGCCTGTCCCGAGCAGTTTTTCTCGGCATTGTTCCACAGGCTTCCATAACATCACCCTAAGGTGGACATCTTCATTATCTTCCCCTTTTCAGCTCTAGAATACTCAGATTGGTTTGTTTGGTTTTTTTTTTTTTTAACTAAGAATTTATTTATTATACATAAGATTTCTTGAAACAGAAACTTTTGATACAGACAGCCAAGCATCTAATGAGATTACACTGTCATGATCAGTTTCTGGTTTTCTGACTACCTTACCCTTAAATAAGTTGTGAAGCTTCACCAAGAATGAGTAGAAGAGACCTGCACCATCATTCAGGAGCTTAAGAGTGAGTGCACCTTTGCACAAAGTGACAGACCTTTAGCAAACGTTTCTTTGGGGGAACATGGTGATCTGAAGGCTTGAATGACCTCAGAAAAGTGATACATTTGCTACTGAGTCTCATGTAAGGAGCCATTTTCAGTGCCCAGTTTCATAGATGTAGTCTGAAATAGGGTTTTTTGTGGAAAGAAGGATGGGTATCCACTTACTAAAATTACATTATTAAATGAAAAAGAGAAAAATTGCATATTAAAAATGCATTAAAATAAATACAAATCAAATAAAATATAAACTCTGATGTCAAATGCACAATGTGCACCCCTTTATAGGGCATTTATTTAAATAAGTTTAACACTAAATATGTTAAAAAATACAGCTTGATAGGATGTGTCCACCAGTTATATTTGTTCAAACTGCATTCAGAGAGAAAAGTCTCAGAAAGAAAGAGAGAAAGAAATAGAAAGCAGATCCCACATTTCTGTATTGAAAAACACCCTGTCCTCTTTACCAAATAAATCTTTCTTAAAGGCACCTTCTGACATTCACTGTGACAGAGAAAATAGCCATCAGCAACAACTGGCAGCCAAAGAATATTGAGCTGCTTTGAGTTGTTCTCAAGAGATAGGAATTCTAGCAAGAAAATCCTTTTACACTGGCTAAAAATGTCTATTTTTTTTTTTACCTGTGATCACCAGATACTCAGCAAATAAATCTCTCCTGCAGCATCCCTCTGCTGCAGAGCTCAGTGAGGGTTTTTAAAAAGCATTTTAATTCTATTGACTTTTTTATACCTCAAAAGTTTAGTGAAGAAGTGAAGGTGTGGTTTAGGTCTGAATTACTTTTTTTTT
>VWYP01005916.1:35606-47886 GCA_013400435.1 Pycnonotus jocosus | reverse complement strand
GCCCGGGGGAGGCGGCGGGGCCCAGACCGGGCCCTTCCAGCTCATGGAGATGTCAGCTGCTCACCAGCCAGAAGGCAAAGAGCCTTTGAACTCTGAGGTGAGCTTTTATGAGTATCACCTAGAAGTCGCATTCTGCTCTACAAGTGGCCAAACGACATGCCAATTAAAAAGCTAACTTCTGATTGGTCCACTAAAAAACCATACTGAGGCTCAAACCACGACACTGGCAAAAGGGAATTGTTGTGAGGAAAACATATGATGATACATCAATGGGATGGGTTACTACCACATACAGAACACTAATTTCTTCCACTTTCATCTGCCTAATAGGTTGTTTTGATGAAGCACCATCTCATATGGTTGAAGGAGGAGGGTTGTGAGATGAAATCAGATTGCCAAAGACAGTTACTATTCCTCTGAGTATCAGCAATTACTGTAACTTCTTCAAGTGAATAAAGCTCTCCTCAGTTTCTTTCTTAAACACCTTTCCCTTCCTTAAACATATTTCTTGGTCTATTTTGACAATTATTATCGTGGGTGATCCTCATCCCACGATCATGCATGAGGGTAATAGGAATTTAAAAGCTGGGCTTTTTCATTCTTCAAGGTATGAGTGAAAGCTACAAAATAAACATGAGAATGCATCTATAAATGTACCGTATTTTATCTTTATTCTTCTATAGAGGAAGGATTTGTATGAAATTATTAATTTCTGCCAAACTCCAGGAATTTTAAGACTCTTATGAATATGATGAATAGTTGAAACTAACTTCATAATCAGTTTGAATGTAGTAAAGATAAAAGCCTACATATAAATACACATAAGTGGCAGCATAGGACAAGTTACTCAGTCTGATATCATACTGTAAAATGTCCCATATGAAAAACTTTGGGTAGTTTACAATTTTGTTTGTTGTTTTAAATCTACAGATATAATTCTGGGCTTGTTCCATTTAAGTAACTTTCTTATTTACTATTATTTACTTTCTCAATAAGTACAGAAAACTGTTCTAGAATATTGTTAAGTTGATTATTTTCATTAAATTCATATTTAAACAATCTGTTTTCTAGAGTTACTGACAATTTAGCACCAAAAAAGAAGTGATAAGTCTTATTCACAAGAAAATTTATTTCTGAATATATGTTTCAATGACACATAAAATGCAATACTTTTTTCCCACTTATTTGAGATATAACTTTATTGGGCATGGGTCTATTCAGCCTGAAAAGAGAGATATTTGAGTACAGATCTCCCTAAAATTAGGACCCATATATTTTCAACAGCAAATAAATGTCCAGAGTTCATTGTGTTTCTGTAGAAAATAAATTTTTAAAAAAGTGTTTTGCTATCTACATTAGACTGCCTTATTTGATTTCCATTGTAATTTCAAAAAAAGGAGAAAAAGCCTGATAACATCACCATTAAAGTTGCAATGAAGTAAATAGTGACTGCCATGGCCAGTCTTATGTTTTAAAAGCAATTGCAGGCAAAAAATTTAATGTAGAAAAGTGCTGTAGACAGCCAGCAACCATGATCCTCTTTCTGCAACTATTAGAGACAAAATCCCTCTCACTTTCTATCTGTAGATTATTTTTATGATTAGTCCTCTTTTCAATGTCATACTTTTCTGTATGGTAACCAAGACCATACCAAGAGATGCTACCTAGAATAGCTAACAGGAGTTAGTAGTTTTAGAAGACAAAACAATGCAAAATCATGTGACACTGAATCTGAATATCTAGTAATATCCACTTCCTCTGTAAAAACAAAGCGCTTTAATAATTGACCTTGTTGCAGATTTCAGTATAACTCAGTCTTGCTTCGTTGGCCTGAGGAAGTAGTTTTGGAAGCTCATTATAGAAAGATAGATTTTGGAAGAACTTCACAGTTTTTCTGTTCCAACAAAAGCAAATAATTTCTAAGAAAGACAGGTAATTTCTAAGAAAGATGGAAATTTTTCTTTCACAAAATTTGGAAGAAATAGGAGGCATGGGATATAGGATATTCCTATCTTGTACATTTTTTTTCATATGATGTTCCTTTATATCTTAAATTAAATTGTAAAATCTTTATAAGTAATTGTCTTAGCTAGCAATGCAAGATGTAACCAAAAGTATGTATTCTATTACCAGCTATTAAACCAGGTAGGGCAGCGTTTCTTTATCTCTTCCGTGATCCATCCCTCATAACTCTGGGAGGATATCTTCTGTTAATGTGCCATTGAGTCTCACTCCAAGACTGATAAAATTACATCATCCCATGGTGAGATGCCTCACCCAGGGGAGGAGCCAAGCATTCCACATGGATATAATCTGAGATTTGGAACACCACAGGCAGCATTTTTCCACGGGATTCCCAGAGAAAGACCTGACACTTCTTCACCACCACTGGACCGTCAGAGAAAAACTACGCCATTTTACAGTATCACTGCTTCAACAGAACATCTGTCACTCCAGGAGGACTGCAGCCACCATTTATTCCAACTGCTACCAACATCCTGACTGACAGGGTGTCAGGTTGTATTCTGATTGTGTCAGTGTTTTTGTACTCCAGCATTCTATTTTAATTTTCCTATTAAGTTGTAGTTATTTTTATTTTTAATTATTATTATTATTGTTATTATTTACACATACTAGTAAAGAACTTTTATTCCTACTCTCATATTGTTGCCTGATAGCTCCTTAATTTCAAAATTATAATAATTCAGAGTCAGGGGATTTGCATTTTCCATTCCAAGGGACACTCCTGCCTTCCTTAGCAGACACCTGTCTTTCAAACCAAGACAGTAATTTATTTGTTGTAGGAGAAGAATGTTTCAATTTCTTAAAACTTGGCAGTAGGAAAATTCTGTGATTTTGATAAATAGCATTTATCAATTTATCCAGTTGGTAAATTATTTCACACAAATTTGAAAGAAATACACTGTGATAAATTTTGCTAGCAATGCCATAAAAAAATCATCAATATATTTAAGAATAAACCAGTAAAAATTGTGTTATGTTGCTTCTTATTTTCTTCTAGATTACACTACCAGATAGTTCCCTCTTGCTAGAAGTAAACAAAATCCAGTGGAATCCACAACAATATCAAAAGTCAGGGTTCACTCCAAAAGGAACAGAACCTAGATATTACTTTCAGATTATTAATTATTTGGTCATTGTTGTGGTTCCATTAGATATCAGAAGTAAATATGTTATTATTGCCAGCTACTCTAAATTTCTTTTATTGGACCCCGATATGTATTGTTATATCTTCTAATGAGGTTCTAGGATGTCAGCTTTATTAGAGGCAGACACCCAATAAGAAATTGCAGTAAAATTTCATTTAAGAGATGTCTGGCATCTCTTCTTGCTTTCATGAGACTGCAGCCTCAGGTGATCTTAGCTGAGGCATCTTTCTTAAAAATAGCCATTTCTTATGATTTTGCAATCAATTTTTAGTCTTGAATGATCCAAATTCCTTAGTAAAATCTACTGGATAATTAATTTTACAGAACTTTATTAATTTTTATTTAGATCTGCTAGGTAGGAAGCTGGTGATCTGCTTTAGTTCTGCTAGCCAGCAAGCTGTGGCATAGCTACTCTTTGCAAGCTTATGGCAGTGATAGTGCAGTAATTCTTCAGTCTGTTATATTAATAGGATATGTAAGACTTTTATAAAATGTGAATCAAACAGGTCTCATGACTAGAACTTTGGAGAGATATATGTAAAATGTATTAATATTTTATTGTCTATACCTAAGCCCATTGTTTGAGTTGCTCTACCAAAGAATTTTAAGATTAGTTAGGATTTTGACTCCACGTCAAATAGACAGAAGCCTTCTGGATATTGACTTTCCTATATTACACATATTTCTCTACCTTTTGGGATCATCTATATGTCTTTCTGTGCTCAATCCCTCTACATCACTGATGCTACAACACTTGCAGTGTATTGAATATCTGGGAGGACTTATGTGCTTCCATATTTCTTGCAAATTTGAATTTAAGTGGTCTAGATGGCATTAATTACAAAAGAGAAGACTCACAAGTAACAATTTGGATATTGAAATACTTTTTCCAAATGTTGTACTCCAAGCATAGATGTACACTGTTATGAAACATGTAACAAGTTCTGGGAAAGACTCTGCCCCATCAATCCTGTTTTCAGCTTCTATGGAAACAAGGGTGTGAGGTGAGGGGAAATGGAAGACCATGCATGCTTTAGTATCATAGTGGCACTGATATAAAATCAGTTGAGGAGGACACAGACGTCAAAGCTGACAAATAGTTTTAAGATATTGGTATAGAGTACATTTTCTATGTAACACATAATGTTTATAATATCATATGACTGTGATCATTTTATGTTTGCTCTTAATCAAGGCTTCAGGAGGAAGGTGGCAAATGTTTGTTTCACATTTAATTTAAAGAAATATAAAAATGACCAGTTTAATAGAGTGGGGTGCCATGATGGAGAAGTAACAAATAACAATAGAATTAATATCCTCTTCAAACTAAAGTTGCTGTAAAAGCCAAAGAACTTTGTGAAACATTGTGGATAACATGTCATGCTGTCCTATAGTCCAAAAGTGCACAATTTTTGATACATTCCTTTAAGTCCTTTCATTGCATAGTATTTGTTTTCCTAAAATTCATGTGTCCAAGAAGGAAAAGACAAAAATAGCTACTTTTACCAGTTTCACCTCAGCTTAACAAGCTGAGAGCTACAGAGTGTAAACATTATAAAAAATGTGCATCAACTCTTACAAAACAAAGGAGCATTGTCTATAAAAATCTTGAACTTCCATTGGCTTCCACTTTGGGCTATCACTTATACCTGTACAAAGAAAATGTAGAGTGTAGTTGTACCAAAAAGCTTACCTATTCCAAGTACAAAGTAGCACTTTTTGGTCTTATTATGCACAAAAATATTATTCCAGAAAAGATCTGAATGAACTGTGTGAGAATTTTGAGACAGCTTATAAATCACTTCTAAAAAGATTTCTTACTTTTCAAGATGGTAGAAATATTTGTTGCAAAATTTTTTTTGTTCCCAGTCGGAGATATTCTAAAAATTTAATCAGGTGCAGAAATACAAATTAAAGCAGGTTACTAAAATTTATGCATACCTCCCTACAGTTCTCTGTAATAATATTTTAAGAGACAAAGTGATTGAGACTATGCTACAGGGCACTTTCTATTAAGTACATTTGAAGCTGTAGGTTAAGCTCTTGTTTTCTAAAAGCTGTATGGAAGATATTTTATATTTCACAAAGTACTGCACCTATTTATCTCTTATAGATGCAGCAACAAGGAGGAGATCCTTCTTAATCTGCTTCTCATCAGCATGTATTAAAAACCTTTGCTGGCCATACTTAGGTGTGATGTATGTTTCCTAGGTTCTCAGTGTTTCAGCAAAAGTGCCACACACATTACAATGATAGTTATTAGTGCTACTTGCATATAACTGCTTTGTACGAACCTCATCCATGCAGCTATTCATATATCAGCATTAGAAATGGGTTTGGAACACCAATGTCAGCATCTTGGTACACAGAGCTGAAACAAACACATTTGTTATGATTCCCCGTGCCACCTAGGAGATTTGAATGTTCAGTTCCCATCATTGCGCATCCAAGTTCCCTGAATGCCTGACTATCTCAGCTTTCATCTCCCATGAATCTTTCAGGAAACTGTACAAGCTTTGACACTGCAAACTTTAGTATGCTTAAATGTTTGTACCTGGGAAGTAAAGTTCTTTTATAACCTGATAAAAAGGTTAAAAATACATAATAATATGCAAAAAAAAGTTGATACTTCAGAGATATCAGGTATAGTTGTTAGCAACACTTAGAATTACTCTGACAGCTTTCATTACAGTTACTGTCCCACTAATTTCTTTAAATATTTTTCCTCCAAAGAAATGCAGTCAACTATGTTATAATTAACTTGGCTGCCAAAAGATATTATATATCATCAGATGCTCTACCGGCCTAAGGTAGTCAAAGAGTGGCAGCTGTATTGTTCAGTGTTTAATCAGGTCAAAGCTGTGGCAACTTTAATTATAGTTATTGTCAAGATGCTGCTTAATGCTTGCAACAAACCTTGTCATATGCCAGCTCTTGAATCTTCTCTTTTAGTCATGTGTAAGTGAAAAGACCTTCCCTGTTAAATTTGACAGGCATGATTCTATAACAAAAATTGTTATATTGCTAGATAAATTTGGGGTAATTTGGACATGTAGTGTGAAGATAGGAAGTAGGCGAACCTATTGAGGTAAAATGGAATAAATCCTTACTCTTTTAGTTAACACAGAGGATAAGAAACAGGTACAGAGAAAGTGAGGCAAGCAAGTCACAGAATTTTTGCTGTTTTTTAAAAAAAACAGTCCCACTACATACACCACACTATTTTAAAAGCAAAATATTATCCTATGTTATCATGTATCATTGCAATGTATCCACCTGAGTCATTATGCTATACTAGCAACATAGAAAACCTGTCATTCATTCGTCTGCCACCTGGCTGAAGAAATGAATGTCTAGTGGTCCTTTGCCCTTTGTTTTCTAATTTATAGTGTTGTGTTCTGCATAAATGTCACATTTTGAAACAGTGTCTCACTGCTTCTCCCACACTAATAGTTTGTCTCATTTCCTGTTTTTCTCCAGGTATATCCACACTGTTTCTATTCTCCTTGGATCCCAAGGCCCCATCTGAATAAAACAAAATTACTTCTCCCAAGGAAATGAACTGAAAGGATAGTTGGCTTCAAAATCTTCTCCCTGTAAATCTGCCACATCTTAAGAATGGATAAGGTTTCATTCTCTTTGTTCACAACAATCCTTCAACATTATTCTGGCATATATCATATCACAGTGTGCCTCCACAAGTGATGTTTGAGATGCATGCAGCCCACACTGTGAGTGTCATGCTATGAAAGACAAGACAGTAGTCTCATTATTTATGTGGCAAGTTTATGTTTTCATAAGGGGTGTTTGTTATAAGCAGAATCTCCTAAGATGTGTTAGCATACAAAATAATAATTTGGGTATGTGGAGTCAAGGAAACTCTTTTGTCTGCTCAGTCTTTTGCTACAGTTTTTTTGGTGATCTGGTCTAAGGCTTGAGGTCTGCCCAATCCCTGCCCCACTCAGCTGGGCAGGGGAGATTAATTATAACAAAAGGCTCGTGGGTCAAGATATGGACAAGGAGAGATCACTCGACAGTTATTGTCATGGGCAAAACAGACTCTACTTAGGGTATTTGATTTGATTTATAACTGATCATGTCAGAGTGAGATGATGCAAAATAAAATCCAAATCCACTGTAGGGTCCTGTCTCCACAAGGCTGCAGATCCTGCCACAGGGTCACAAATGTCCTTTAGAAACCCACCTGCTCTGAGTTGGGTCTTCCACAGACTGCAAGTAGATCCCTGCTTCTCCATGGACCTGGAGTGCCTCCTCCTGCTCCTTACTCACCAACCTTGGTGTCTTCAGAGCTGTTTTCTGCATGTACTCCCTCCAGCTGCAACTGCACAGGGATTTCTCTCCCTCTTCTTGAATTCATTATCCTAGAGGGGTTACCACCATTGCTGATGGGCTCAGCCTTGGCCTGCATCGTGTCCATCTTGGAGCTGGCTGACATTGGTTTTGACAGATGTAGGGGAAGCTTCTGGCAGCTTCTCACAGAAAATATTCCCTTGCCCCTACGACTACCAAAACCCTGCCATGCAAACCGAGTACAATTATTCATGTCTGGCCCAATAGTAAGAGGTTCAAAGGAAAGAATGAGCTAATCAATATGAAATGTTTGGGAAGATGAAGCCTAATTTGTAGTATATATGAGTGAGTAGTGGGAAAAGCTGAGGTCTTTTTGTTTGGTTTTCTTTTTACTGTGTGTGATAGAAAAGGAATGTCTCTTACTATTTGGGACTTTTTTTGAGGCAGATATAAAAAAGGTTCCTTTTTTAATTACATATAGAGCTTTTATGCATTCACTCAGGTAGTTTACACTCTGATTGTGAAGGCTATTAATTTTACTCTAATAATAGCCTCGAAAAGCTGTTAAATAATTAAAAAAGAAACCAATCAGAAGTTCCCTGTGATTCATAATGAGTTATAATTATGATAACAATAGACATTAATTTTCATATATTCCCATAGAATCTTGAAAGTTAACAGTAAATCATCATTCTAATGGTTGCAGAAGTGCCCTGAGTAATTCGCTGTAGGTACACATTGATGTCTATTCTAGGCATCAATTCTTTTCTCCCTTTGATAAAAACAGTAAGACTCAATTCTCAGTTACATAAAGGCAAAACATGAAACAAGACTAAAAACCCACCTAGATGTCCATTTCCAAAGAAAAGCCATAATTCTTGGTGATTCATAGTACTATACTTTTTCCAAGAAGGATAGCATCTTTGAGCAATAGAAAAAACAACAAAAAAATATTAAAATCTGGTAAGAGAAGATATCTAAAATATTTTGCCCTTTGTTATCACAGAATAATAGAGTGGTTTGGATTGGAAGGGACCTTCACAATCATCTAATTTCTACCCTGCCATGGGCAACGATGCTTCCCATTAGACTGGGTTGCTCAAAGTCCCATCCAACCTGGCCTTGAGCAGTCCAGGGATAGGACATCCACAACTTCTCTGAGGAACCTCTTCCAGTGTCTCACCACCATCACAATAAAGAATTCCTTCCTAATATCTCATCTAAAATCCTTCTTTCAGTTTCAATCCATTCTCCTGTGTCCTATCACTTATGCCCTTGTAAAAAGTCTCTTCACAGCTTTCTTGTCAACCACCTTGACTTACTAGGAGGTTACTGTAAGGGCGTCCTGGAATCTTCTCCAGGATGAACAGCCTCGTAAAACCTGAATTCCTAGTATGCACAGTCCTTCACAGTAATCTAAAAGCATCATAGTACAGACAGCTTGAGACTTTAAGAACTCTTAAGAAAATTAGGACTTCTAAGGTATTTATTTTGATTTATTTTGGGAGTTAGAAGCACAACAGTCAGCTTTGGAAACATCATGGAAATATTTGTGGTTTTTCAATCTTTATATATGTATTGGTAGGATTTAGAGCGGAAAACTCATTTTAATTTTTTATTAAAATATCACTTTTTTCAGTTTAGGTATTGAAATATTCCTAGTTCAGTATAATGAGTGGAATTCATAATTACCAATGGTGGCCATTTGGAGAATGTAAAGGTTTTACTGCAGCCTGAAAAGTTATTAAAAGAGATTACCTCGATCTGTTAATCTGTCATCACTATTATCTCTCTACAATCTAATAGGTTATATTGCCTAGGTTTTGGAAGATAGTCGTGGATAAGATGGATGTTTATCAATTATGAATCAATTAATCTATACTATAGCTATGCAAACATTAGGTTTAATGCCATGCCAGATTTTATTCTCTTGATGAATTTCCTGAAGATAAATTCTCAGCTCATAGCTTCTAATTTTTCAGATAATTTCTACTAGATGGTAATGATACACAAACCATTGGACAAAATAATTCAAATAAATGATGACAACAAATAACATACATTTTTATAACATCTTTCATCTTGACTCTGTATGCAGTACCTCAGTAGTGCCTAATTTTGTGATACTTCAAGCAGAATCCATCCCTCATGTGTACCTTTTCTTAGTGGTAATTGCTATTCTGGTGTGAAAGTAGGCAAGCAGACAGGCAGCTCCTTCCAGACTAAGAGAAAATATTAATGGTCTATCTAAGGGAAGTTTTTGTAACAAATTTCAGGAGACAGATGATAATAACAGAACCATTTTTAGAAAATTCTTATTGCTTTTTACATGTGAGAGTGGCAGCTCTGCTGTAAAAAATATTCTGAGTATATATTAGTAGCAAATACAAAAATTGCTTACACACAGTTGAAAACTGTTTTTTCATTTTCCTTTGAGATGCTTTTTATATAAAATTTTATCAGAGATTATTACTAAATAAATAATTAGTATAGCTTTATTATGTTATTTTTTATACTGGTGAATAATATTTATCATGTGAAGAAATGGGAAAGTCTTCATAGTAGTATTATTTGCCCACTGACAAGAGAATTAGAAGAGTTACACAGATATAGTAGTTTCCCCCAAAAAACCCCCATCAATATTTTTACTACCTGGTATTTAAGTGATTCATTATAAGTAACCTGCTCCTTAGATGACAAGGACAGCACCAGCAAACAGCAACTACAACAAACAACAGTAATACAGACCTCCACTTCCAGAATGATCATAAAACAGAAATTCTGGCAGCAGATCCTGAGTTAAACATTGCATATTTAGAGTTCTATATTTAACATCTCTAGCCTCTGGACAGTTTTATCCTTTGGACACCTTGGTATTTGGATTGATCAGTCACAAATTAATGTACTGTAAACACTGAAGATTTTGCACAAAAATACTTAATCTGTACTGGGAGTGATACAGTGCAGAATGTCATTGTTTAATGTAAACAAAATTCAAATCATGTATCAGGTACTTTTCTTCTTTGTGATATTTAAACTATTAGTAGGAGAAACAGTAGTCATTTAAAGGTGAATCTCCCAAAAGTAATAATGTCCTAATTCTACCTTTGCAGAAGACAGTGGTAAATTTTCATTATACATAACAGGAAGAGAATTTGGCCAGTGTTTTGAGAACTCCACATTGAGGCTAAGCTTTATTCAACTGCTTAATTAAAATTTCTGCTTGTTTTCTACTTGGTTATTATTCCTATGGTGAGCTTAATTGCTGCTATATGAACAATGCATTTGCCTGGAGATATTTATTAGGTTTCAGTTGAGAAGCATTGACTTGTTATACACAATTTGTGATAAGTTTTGTTAAGCAGTACCCTACTTCTATGCACGTAGTTCATATGATTAAGTCTGTAGTGTGAAACTATATCGAGCAATTAGTTTCTGTTGTCATTAGAACCAGACAGTAATATTTTTATTCATTCAGATGCTGCAAGCTCCTCTCCCTCTGTTTGCTTGGGTATTATTATGGCACTGCATGATGCTCTGTGTGTGGCCGGGGATTTTCAGAGGTTATGCAACTTTCACATTCCGTACATGCACAACATACCATCTCAAGTTCATACTGAAAGGGTTTGATTTTGCAACCCCTTTTTTTTTTTCCCCCAGTATCAAACCCAGAAGGAATAATTATGATAATAGTGGTAGGCAAGAAAAATTGCAATAATTAATATATCTGTCAAATACAAGCAATATCTTTTCTAGCTTTTTTCTATGTGTTATGTGTTGAATCATTAAATATGCTTGCTTTTAGTCATTAGTATTTGACAGAAAATGTAATAATTCTTCCTTTTTATATTGTACTATTCTGACATGCTTCACTTTCAAATAATTTGTTTAACTCTGGATCCTCATCATTAAATACAAAAAAGTGCACTGATCCCAAAAGCAGTAGGGGGAGTGAAGGAGAAACAAATTGACACACAGACACATTTTCTCAAACAGAAAACTCTGAACCATTCAGATGGATAGTGAATGTAACCAGTGTATCTATTGAGCCATAATCTCTCCAGTGAGATATGGTATTGTTTCAACAGAATATGCTAAACAGGAGAATAGTTCTAGACTGTAGTACACAAGACTCAAATACTCTTTGCTTTTCAGAATTATTGTATTCAACAAATTTACCTTCTGAAAATACACTTATTTACCTGCCTATGTTCTTCTTTCATCACCCCAATACAGGCACAATTTGATAATTTTTGTTGTGTGTTTTTTTCTTCAAGACTTTTTGACTAAGTGTTTCTATGTAGATATGTATCTCTTTCTCTCTCTTATGATGTCATTTAACATACTGCAAATACACAAAAGCTGGAAAGACAAATGTATATTATATCATACAAATGTCAATACAAAGTGTGTTTTTTTCTTATAGAAAGATTACTGCCTGTGTTTTAAGGATCATATTTTGATATGTACTTTGTTTTCTGATACTTAATGACCACAGCAGGATGTAATTTTTCTCGTATTTTCTTTTCTATTTTATGTCTTCATTACATCACACTGTAACATCAAGTTCTATATTTTCATATCACAGCTATTCTACAGGAAAACATTTGCTAAATATTTGTAAAAATACATTTATTTCTGATGTTTGAGTTTTATTTAAAATGTCATCTTTGTGTACCTTGATTTCAAGACATGTTGAATTTCATGCATGTAAGGATATCTGCAATTCCTTTTGTTTCTCTTCTGCATTTATGTCATGTTTTTAACAGGACCTATTCTGAGTCATTTTCTCAGTAAAA
>VWYP01005916.1:321-35590 GCA_013400435.1 Pycnonotus jocosus | reverse complement strand
TCTGAGTCATTTTCTCAGTAAAAAAAAAAAAGGTATCTTAGTCACCTAAGAGAAAAAAGTATTTTTGTGAGTTTCTAATGTGTAGAAATGTGTATAATACATAACTCAAATTTAAGTCATATGTTCCTTAGTCATTCTGATAAAGTTTCTAATTTAACAAAAAATAGTGCAGCAGGGGTCAAAATACTAACCCAGTAATGTTTTACAGTTATGCAGTTTATTCAAATCCACATATTTTTCTGACAAAAATCCACAAAATATTCTTATTCTTTACAAATTATACAGCTATTATACCTCTTTTTTAGGTATATGAGAGCAGGTTAAATACTTCTCTAACATTTTCAGGAAATGGAGAGCTTAGTAGGTACAGCCCAAGGAGAGGCAAAGACAACTAGGAGGCCATTATGTGGATTAATTCAAAAAGTCATTTTAGCCCTTGGAAGATATCCCAGTGTCCTAGAATTAGGCAATGACAAAGTTGAGCTTTATGTCTCTTGTGTGCAATCACTTACTTCTCCACCTTTCAGCCGGCACTGCATGCCCTTTGGCTATTGCTGAGGATGTAGCTGAGTTTTAACTCATTAATGTGATAGCAGCTCACCAGCTGATGCTGAAAGCCTCGTGCTTAAATGGGCATGTTCACTGAATTTTAGTGGCATTCTTTTGTTGTGAGTGAGCATGGATCAGAGAGAACAACCTAATTGCTCAGCAGCAGCAGACATACTGACTCTGTGTGAGAGAACTTATGTGAATGACTCAGGCCAGTTGTCTGAAGAAGTGAGCACTGTTGTTAGATGCTTAAATGCTTCATTTAATAATAAAATTTTAGTATGGCTAGGGAAGATGTAAGAAAATTAGGAAAATTAAATGACCTAGAAATAGTATTACAAACTAGTCTTGTATTTTTTTCTGGAAGTTACTTAGTAATTCTACTTTGTCAGCTCAGGTTTATGTTTTCATTTAAACCAACAAGATTGATGTAAATATAAAGTAATATACTAGAAAATAGGCTGCCAACTGTCTTTAGAGTAAAATCCCAAAACGCAACTAAAAAGACCCACCTCAGTTGTGACAATAGAGCCTCTTTTGCCTTCTCAGTAACTCAACTATTTTACACTACTTGAAATATTTTTTCATGTATTTTATACCTCTACTTCACCATGCCATTTGCCCTATTTATTCCCATTAGTTGTACAGTCAAGGATATTATTTCTGTTAATATAGATTTTTGGACCAAGCCTCCTCTATAATAACTTACTAGGATATTTTTGTATAGAAAGGTGATAGTTCCTTGACAAAAGGACATTCTTTTCTTATGCAGCACTACACAGAGAGGGCTTTTTCTGATCTTACATTCAGGTTTGTCTAGAGTTCCTTGGTGGGTTAATGACATACCTCCTACACATGAACAGAAAGGAAAGATTCCAGGTTAATAAAATTTGGTGTGCGTATCTCAGAGCAGACTACAACACTGGGCTGGAGGACAGTAATATTGAGTGGTCAGGTAGTTGGACTAGATGATCATTGTAGGTTCTTTCCATCTGAAATTTTTATTCTCCTCTATTCTAGTCTATTCTATTCTGCCATTCTAAGTAAATATAGGTAAACCCAGGGTGGAAAATTGTGCAGTGCTCAGGCCAAATACAGAAGGCTGTAACTAGGAAGAGGAGGCTCTCCAGAACTCAGAAGTTTTAGCAGTGGTTGGCTTCTCAGAATTTTAAGCGAGAATGGCTTTTTGAGTTTCACCAATGCATCAATAGAAAATGCCCTGTAATGTCAAAGTTGAGCATTATTTTGGGAAAAGTAAAAATGTTTTGGAATATATTGTAATCCAATTTATTATTTTTCTACATAATTCCAGTTACATTAAAGCAGAGGGAAAGAGTGAAGAGAGTGAAAAAAAATACCTGGTTACAAAAAATACTTGGCATCTTTTAATGTATGTTTTTACATTCTACTTTGGCTATAGTGAAAGCATTCCCCAGTAGCATAAAGAAATCAATTATAGTGCAACTAAGTATGGAGTCAAGTGTCACCAAAGTCATTCCTGAGCAAGTGAAATAGCAGCCTTCACCACAGAATCACAGAATATTCTGGGTGGAAAGGGACCCAAAGGATCATGGAGTCCAACTCTTGTGTGCATGGATCGTACAGGATGCCAGTGTAGTTCTTACCTCTCACTTCTCAGGGCTTTGTATTGTGAGTTTAAATATCTGAGAGGACTTCACTTTTCCACAGAAATTATTTTATTTGATTTGGTTTCTGTTTTAGGCATTTTTTCCCACCAGCTCTCAATATGAACATAAAATTCTGTATAAGATAAATGGTGACAAACATAATTTCCTACTGAACAGTAGGAAAATTATATGCCCTATTCTACTTTTTCAGGTAAACAATTAATACTTGATCAAAAATAAAATTGTTAATTTAGAAAATGATCCCATTTAAAATTATTTTTTAATGTTTGAAAATTCATGAAATCAAACCATCTCGAGAAAATGCCAATTATTGCCCAATAAGAAATAATATGAATACTGTGTTAGGGGAATAGATCCTGCACATTTCATTCATATAACTAGTTCCACAGAAAACGTTGAAACTATTCACACAGGGGCACACTGTAGAGCCAAAACTTAACTGAAAGTTAGATCTTTGGAAACATAGTTCTAGTAAAATTGATGTTGAGTTGGTATAATAGATTATTTCTGAAATGCTAGTTTTGACACCAAACATTACTTTGCTGGTAATTATTAGGCTGTTTTGATTTCTATCTACATCCTCTTGTCATCTGGATGGTATATACAGAATATGGTTGTGGAGGTGAGCCAAAGTTAGTTAATGTAAAGGTACAGACTCTATTTTTCCATGAGATTTGCATGAAGTTCCAGGAAAAGGGAAAGTTTCCTTTAGGAAAAAGCAGTTCTAAATCCTCCTGAATAAACTCAGTTGGTATGGGATGGGAAAGATTTCTGGCCTCTTCCTTTTCTTTTACGTTGTGGTACTACTGGGATTCTATTAGAACAAGAGTATGTGCACTTGTATGGTTAGTTCAAAGGGCATGAGAATAAAGAAGGATATATGGAGACAGGACTCTCTGAATGTCCCAGTTCTTATATGTCTGGCCACAGTCTGGGTGCCAAAATGTGTTGTCAAAATATGAAAAAAAAACTATGCAATTCCTTAACAAAACTGAAAAACCATTTCTTATCCACTTAACATGGTACCTGTCCACTTCCCGAGGTTTTATGGTTTGGTTATATAAACCATGAATTATGACTCTATTTGGAGTTACCAAAAAAAAAAAAAAATCAAAAAAGTCATAAATGTTAACACTAAAATGAAAAATATAATCCAATAAAACAGTTATTTTAAAAAGTTTGTTTAGCTCCTCTCATTTGATACTGAAAGATGCTTATAGGGAGTGCAAAAGTAATTGAGTCAAAAAGTGTATGTGTCTTGGCAGAAGAGAAGGAATGGCACACTGTTGATGAGTTTGGAAAATGTTCACATGTGGTTTCATAGCTGGGACTCCAAATACATTGCTAAAACACTAAATTTATCAGGAACAGAATTATGTATTGATAGATTTGAAGACTTATATCTGCTGAATTGATAAACAACTAAATTAGGACTACACTAGGAAAAATTTAAAATATATGAGTATCAATGAAACAGAAAGGATACAGGACAGGAAACACAGGAGTAAAACTGAGTGGTTTACACTGCAAATTCAAATTATTGTGCAGCATCATGCCTCAAAATGTGGAAGTGATTCTGATCTCTGTGGTAATTACATGCTATTGACTTCAGTAAATTTTCTTCAGATTTGCACAGTTGTCAAATGGCAAATATATCCTATAGCTTTTGGGAGAGAAGTATTAATTTTGAGGTTGAATATCTAACCAAGTTAAAGCTTAAGGTGTTGGTAAAAAAAATCAATAAATAATTAAATAAACATGAAGATGTAAGAAGAGGAAGAAATACTATGGCATGATTACTGGGATCATAAGAACCTTGCAAAAGTCAGTGCATTTACTATGCACCTGGGACTTGGAAACAGTGGATGTAAGGATAGCAATGAAGTTACAAATGATAATGCTACCAAGAAAGCTACTGAAATAAACTGCAAACAACTTACACGTTCATGGATTTTGCAATTCAATACATCCTAAGGGAATAGTTTTGGAAGTGAACATTGAAAGTTTAACACCAGGCAGTGTGGAAATAAGCATTTCACAATTTCTAACACTTGATTTAAGCTGCCTTGTGTAAAGGATTTATATTTTATTTAAGATTGCATTATATCTGGCAGCAATAATAACAATAAAAACATTGAAACCTGTAAAATGGTTTCTCTTGGAAAAGGAGTTGATATTAATGAATGATTCAGCAGTTGGAAAACAGTACATTTATCAGTAGCAACAGTAGATCGACAACAGAGTGATTGACCAGAAAATTTCACTGGAATAAATCAGTGACAATCTTTCCTAAACCTGGTAATTTTTTATGGAAGAATCTCAAACAGACAGAGTAATTTTTCATAGACACAAAATAGTTTTACTTCTATATCTACTAAGTAAATTTTTGAAGTCAGTATGAGTATTGTTGTTTTGTTATTATGACATAAACATGTGTTTCTTTGTTATTTTAAGGTGGATTTGGTAGAGTATGTCTTAGAGTATGTCTTAATTTCTGCTGGTTTCTAATAATATTACTGAGAGTTGCAAGAGATCGAGGATCAGCTGACAGCCAGAATAATTTTTTTATCTCTTAAATTTTTCAGTAGAGATGAAATTATATATATATATATTGAATTTGTGAAAGCAACATCACCAGTGATATTTTCTGTAGTTCTGTGGCATAAAGACTTAATCTATATCTTTCAGATCAAGAGGAGTTTTTTTGGATAGGGTGTTTGCAGCTTTTTTTTTCACAGAATCACAGAATCTGTCAAGTGGGAAGGGATCATTGGGTCCAAAACTTGGCCCTGCACAGCATCATCCCCAGGAGTGTGCCTGAGAGCATTGTCCAAACATTTCTTGAACCCTGCCAGGCTTGGTGATGTGACCATTTCCCTGGAGAAACTGTTGCATTTGAACATTTTACAGTTAGTGATTTATATTTTCTGTTGTGTGTAGAAGTGTTTGTAGATTCTTGGTATTCAAAGAATACCTTGCCTTTAGTTGTCTTGTTTTAGTATTTGATTACTTCATTGCTTAATTTTTATCACCTATTTAAATGTCATTTCACTGAATGTAAAATTTAATGTTTTATTTATTGTAACTTGGTAATGTTTCTTAACATATATGTAGTTAGAGTAACAAAATTAGGGTAGCACCTTACCTTAGGAGCTGTCACTGAGCTAGTGTTTTCATAGGACTTCTATTATATTTGCTGTCACTAAGAGGTTTTTTTGTGGCAGTTATACAATAGTCTCCTACTGAGATATTCTTTCAGCATTTGTTCCTTTTTGGATTTAGACTGTTCAGTAGCCAGACCTGTACTTAAAGGTCATTTTTTATGAATGCCAGGAAGCAATGTGTACACAAATATCTCCAAAGAAAATGCCACTTAAAAATAAAGATGTTTTTATCTTGAGCAATCCTATGTTAGGAAATTAATTTTAAAACCCAAAACATTTATGTTCTCTTCACTGAGTATTTTCACATTGCATTTTACTAATTTTAACTAATTACCAGGACATGGGGAAATTTTTTAAAATAATCTTCTCCATATATCCTTACAAAGAGTAAGATTCTCTGTATCTATGACTGAAGGATCAGTTTTTAGTCTGTAACAGATAACATGGCTCAGAATCCAACAAATGTAACAAGCCAGGGAAAGCTTTTTCAAAATTTTCATATGCTACTTTTTCTACAACAAAACATTTAAAATGTTATATTATAAGTAAACAAGGAATGTGGCTGTAATAACTGTATAAAAAATACTTTCTCTCTATTTCTTTTATTTTCAGTACAATTTTATCATAGGTTCTATAGTAACAAGACATAGGGCATGATTCTCTCTTTATTTACTTTTATTTCATGCTGCTTCATCTTCTTTGGCTACTGATTATAATATAAACACTGCATAGCTAAATGGCAAATCAAGTTCCATAAGTACTAAGTTTATGGGATTTTGTCAGAATAATTTGATGAGGATACTTTTGATGCATTAAGTAAATTAATTTTCCAAGTGAACACAACAGTTATTTTACAGCTCTCAGGGATACTAGCTATCAATCTGGTCCTGACATGAAGCTACCCTTTTTTTAAAGCTTCCCTCTTCCTGTAATGGCAAGTAAGTTTGACAAACAGCAATAGATTTAAAATCTGGCCAAGAAATTAGAGATAATTAAAAAGGCATCTGAATAAAATTACTGAATTTAGGACTTCAGGGAGCTAACAAGCCTCAGGAGGGACTCCCTAAAGATAATGCTGAATTAAAAAGTGGAAGATAACTGGGACCAAAAAACAGTAATAAAATTCTGCTATTTGAAAAGAGCAGAACTCTCTTAGTGAGTACATTGTTTATACTTCTATCTTCTGTTAGATTAAACAGGGGCTTTGTTAATTCTGTTGTCCAGTAAAATATGAATATATAAATAATACTATTCAGATACTTTTAGTGCTTTCACCATTGTGCTTTTATGATGGCACACTAGATTAACATTCCGAAAAATAGCCCATCCTTGTATAGAAACAAAATAACACACTTTCAAATACCTAAATACTTTAGCTCTGTTCAAGACTAAGTCATGCAGAAAAAAACTTACATCAGCTAGAGCAAAGTCTTCATATAGATGCAGAACTGCTTTCAGATGGTCACTAGTATCTAAAAAGCCTTTTGAATGGTTATGAGAAGTAATCTCTTCTTGTGCAGCTACAAAGGTGTCTCTGATGAGTTTCATTGGCTGTCTCCTTTTGGGACTCACTCTGTTTAGGTTCACCAGGTATACTCTCAGGCACATTTCTAATCTTATGTTGATATTAGTTCCACTTACAGAAGGCTGACCAAGGAGGTCATTTTTACCTCCTATTGCCCCAAATTTTACAGCAAATTTGAAAAATTATACTGAGTGTTCAGAGATTTATTTTTTTCTCAAAGGTTTTATTCATCTCACTAATAGTACTCACATGTAGTGAAGATATCCATCAGACTTAGTTAGGTCTTGGTTAACCTGTAGGAAAAATACTAAATACCAATAGTAGGGAGATATAATTACTGCAGTACTGACTTACCAAATAAACAAATAATTTTTACTTCTGCGTGAATAAATATCACTTAATATGAGAGGAGATATTAAGATGATGCACTGTCCAAGACTTTTATTATAAAGTCTGGCTATTATATATTTGCAGGAACTACTATGAAATCTCTAATCTTCTATTTTGAATGACTATATGACAAGGTTTTTGACGTGGAAGATAAACACGAAGTATTCAACTGAGAAATAACACATTAAGATATAAAGTCAAAATTAGACCTGCAAACAAATAAAAGATCCATAGAGAAGCCTAAATTTACAAGGAATCTAAAAATATTACCACGAACAATGACATTACAACCATTGGGAGTATACAGAATTTCTTATTTCAAAAATGCAAAGCCTATCAATGCCATCAAACATATATACCAGTATCATTCACAGAAAAAAAACCTGACCATTTTCCTGACTTGTGTGTGGAGTTTGAGCCTGTAAAGTAGCTATGAACAACCTTACAATTTCTAGTGTGAGAATCCAGGACTTGCTTTTCACAACTATACACTCTAAACTCCAGGCTACAGAAACATCTGATTCTGTGTCAGTAGACAAGTATTTTATGTTGTAAGTTTTACCAAAGGCAGTAAAGAACATCTCTGTTTTTCCTTTTTAAATTGAGCACTGGAAAATTGGATGCCAAAATTTGCCTTGATAAAGTCCATTTGACTCAATGAGATTAATTTAAATTAATTTTTACTTACGAAGCTGGAAGATGCTTATATCCCCTCATAACCTACATTTCCATTGAACAGTTAAACTGAGCTTCAGATGTAAGCTCTTTGTAAACCTGAAACTCTCATGGGTGCTTGGTGTGCACTGGTGCCTCTTGACAGTGTTTTGTGCTGTAGTAATAAAGCAAATGTCGTTCTGGGAGAGATGGGTCTTTGAAAGCAGCGCCATCTGTACCCTGCACCCCTACGTGGACTCAACTCACAGGAAATCCTGCTCTCTCCCAGGGGCTTGGGTAAGGGCCATTACTGGAAAACTCTTCAGTCTTGTAAGGTCCCCTAATTACTAGCTGTTGCTGGCTGTTCAAGCTGGCAGTGACAAAATAACAAAGAGAAGTTCAAGGGCAGTGAAAAGAGGTTTCAGGGCCTTCAGGCATTTGGCTGAATAATCAGGAGATCGGATAATGGTTTTCTCAATCCTTCCAGTAACAAGGAATAATATTGATAGGAATGGGCAGATCTGTCAGGTCAGTGTGCAGCTCTCAGACTGCTGTGAGCAGAAAAAGTCTGGATGTTTTGACCATGGGATAATCTGTTCCATGTCCAGTCTATTGACACCTGGTGGGATCTAGAGGGGAGAAGATTTCCAGCACAGGGTAATTGTTGATAGATCTTTAACTTGGAAGAGGGAAAAAAGAAAATACCAGGCTTGCAAGTAATGAACAATGGGATCGTGTGTCAAAACTTGAGGAAATGAGCACTAATGGAATTCCTCAACCTGTATCATGAGAAACTGGCTATAAAGTACCACTCCTGAAATGTTTCTACACTAACACATGCATCAAAAATGAACAAGACAATCTTGAAACTTTGACCCAGTCCCAGATATTTGATACCAAATCAAAGCCTTGTGAGGACCAGATGAAATCACTTGGTTTGTTCAGCCTGGAGGAGACTTAAGGGAGACCTCATTGCAGTCTACAACTTTCTTATGAGGAGGAGGGGCAGACACTGAACTCTGTGGAGGCAAGGAACAGTGGAATAGGCCCCCCAGAGAAGTGGTCACACTACCAAGCCTGTGTGAATTCAAGAAGCGTTTGGACAATACACCTGGGCACATGGTGTGATTCTAGAGGTATCCTGAACAGGGCAAGGAATTGTACTCAATGATCATGATGAGTTCCTTCCAACTCAGTTTATTCTGTAATTCTATGAAATTAGCAATCCAATATGACTGTTTCTTAGAAACTTGCTGGAGAAATTTTCTGTTCTAGGCACATTGCAAAATGTTGCAGCACCACAGTTCAAGTCCCTGGGGATTAAAATAATAAAACCCAAGTGTCAAAACCAAACATGTGTTTTTCTTCAATGAAAACACCATTTATATTTTGTTTGTTTTAAAGAGATAAAGAAACCTGCAGTTTCTTTAAAAACCAAACTGCAAGAGGAGCTTTTGTACCGCGTGGCCAAGGTACTGGTGGTGCTGGGCCTCAGAGATGACCTTTGTGAGAATAGGTTGGGTCTGCTCCCTGCCAGACACAGACAATTCCAAGCATTTCCAGTGAATTCTAGCAGACCTGCCACAGCAGACATGTCAGCCTGGTGGCACTTCTGTGAATGTATTTAAGAAAGAGAAAAAAAAAAACAAAAACAAGGGAAAAAAAATAAAACAAGGCAGAAGAGAAGGGAAAAGAATTCTGCATGGAATGGTGAACACAAAGGTCAGAGAAAGAAGTGGAGAAGGTACTGCATATGCCAGAGTAAGTGCTTCTCTGTATCCACAGAGAGGAGCAGAATCCATGGTGCAGGCTGTGAAAGACTCCATGGTGGAGCAGGCAGGTATTTCCTGATGGATCTTCAGCCTGTGGAAAGCCCACATAGAATCAGCCTTCACTTGAAATGTTGTATCCCGTGGAGAGGACCACGTGCTGAACCAAGGGAAAAGTATGAGAAAGGACCAACAGAGAGGAGCAGTTATGTACTGACAATTGCCTCAGTACTCCATTCCCCCATGCTGCCAAAGGTAGCAAAATTATCATGTTGAGAAGGAAACCAGCTGAGCCCAGGGAAGAGAGATGTGTGGAAGAGGTAACATTTTGATAGTTTGTGGGTTTAGGGTTATTTTTGTTTGCTTGGTTTTGGTTTGTGTGGGTTTTTTTGTTGTTGTTGTTTTGTTTTTGTTTTTGTTTTTTTATATTTTGTTCCTCAGTATCTGAATATGCTTTGACAATAAATACAGTTATGTTTTCCCTTCTGAAGTCTGTTTTGCCCATGACAGTAATGGGTAATTAATCTCACTTTATCTAAACCCATGAGCTTTCTCATCCTATTTTTACCCTCCATCCTGAAGAGGAGAGTGAATGGGAGAATTGCAGAGTAGGTAACTGGCTGCTGGACAAGACTAACTCTATTGTAGCTTTCTAAGTGGCAAACTATTACTCAAATTAGATCTAAGATCTCCATGTCTGGAGTAGAGGAATGTTACTGGTATTACATGCCAGGGCTAGCTCTTCAGTGAAAATGTGCCAGAAGAATAAGTAACACTTATGATACCTCAGGATAAAGAGGGAAACATCTTAATATTCACAGGAGGATTCAAGACAAAACTAAGATACAGAATCATTTCTGGAAAGTATAATAAAATCCTTTACATATGGACTGTTATATAACAAACTGAATTCAATCCCATTAACTAAGACAAATGCACTGTCTAGATCAACCTTGCAATCGTTTAAAACAACTTGAGAAGCTTTGTATGTATTTGCTTTTTTATTTCATTTCTTTGAAAAAAATCCCAGATTTTGTTGTAACCCAAAACTGGTGGCTGCCATAAGAACTGATAGTGCTGAAAACATACTTTCATGTAAGGAATTCTCTGAGGAAATGCTATGCAAAACTATGATTTCTTGCTTTTCTCTTTTTTTCAGCAAAAACAGGTTATTATAAGGACCAGAAATTCTGCCCTTTTCTGCCCTGCTTCTAACATAGTTATACCATTTCTACCACAGCCATGTTCTAAAAGGACTGTATGTTTATTATTGACTATTTTTTCTAGCTGTATATAAAAGTATATCTGAAATCTGAACAATAATAACTTCAGCAGGTATTCATAACTTGTTTATAATTTTTATACAGTTTTTAAAAATATCTCTTCAGGGACTATGGCCAGTAGCGTTTTCTGCACCACAGGGTACATTATAAACAACAGCTGCCCACAGTTACAATAAAACTACTGAAATGAGAATTAGGAGAATCTCTTAATGAAAAATTTCAGCTTGCCTCATACTTTATGAAGTATTCTAGTGGAACCATGCATATATTCACATAAACAGAATGTGTAAGTTTTATGGGAACAGAAGTGGTTTAACGCATGAATTTTGAAGGGGTGAGAAATAAAGAATATAAGCATTGAAGCTTGTAAGAAGGTCTTTGTAATTTTAGGGGTTATCATATATGTTTACAACTGAAATATTATTTGCTATTGTCAATTATTAACTAATAGAACATATTAATTCTGTGTAAGAATTTTTTTTATACTGCCTTTCTGAAAATGCTTTGTTTATGCTTTTTCAACATATATAAAGTCCAGCTGCTTTGCCAGTAGAAAGTGCCCAAAAGTTGTGCAGCAATGTCTTTTCTACTCTAGAAATATTTGGCATCATCAATTCTCTTCAATCAACCTCCAACAATTTCTCTAAAGGATTTTGTAGTGCTCTGAGTAGAAATAGCACATATTCTGCTTTCCGGGTTTTCATTGGGATGGGAAGGCATTCACTTCTGAATTATAGCCTGCTGTAGTCCTGGGTTTGATCTAGGTCTGTCTGCTAAAATTTGTGTACAATATACTTCTTTTTTTGAAACAATTATTTTAGAATCACTGTATGTTGAGAGAAAAAAGTCATTACTGCATTGGTTTACTTTTATCCCTATACTTAAATCATCATTCTTTTTTGACCATATGATTCACAGGTGACACTAGGAGCAGATGAGTATATTGTGAATTCTCAATCCAATGTGATATTTATAGGGTTCTTTATTTTTTGTGTGCTGACATTGATCAGTATAAGAAACAAATGAATGCACTAGAAAGATGAAGTAAGCTTTGTTAGAATATACAGTAAGCTATGACTTCTCAATTGAAAAACTGGAGTGACAGCAGATTCCTACTTTTTCAGGTATGAGTGAGTAATGCACTTGTAAAGACATAATTCTGAGAAAAATCATATCAATATATATATTACTTGATGATGTAGATTTTATACTAAAATATACTGCTACTGTGAATTGTGTCAGAGAATAGAAAAAGAAGAATTAATCTAAATTAGCAGTTAATTAGCACTGGAGGCTGAGTCAAGGCATGTGGATGACAAGGAGGTGATTACAGATAGCTAACACAGTTTCAAAAAGGGCAAATCATGCCTGGCTAATCTAGTGGCCTTCTACAAGGAGTGACTGCTTTGGCAGATAATTAAATATCAGCTGATATCATCTGCCTCAACATCTGCAAGGATTGATATAGCTTCTCTGTCTTTGAAGTGGAGAGGTGTGGGTTTGATGGGTGGATTCTTTGATGGGTAAGAAGTTGGTTCCATGATTGCATCCAAAAAGTTTCAGTTAAGTTCTCAATGCCCAAATGGAGATCAGTAACAAATGCTGGGCTCTGTATTTGGACTGCTGCTGGTCAATATCTTTATTAATGAAATAGTGACATTGAGTGCAGCCTCAGCAAGTTTTTCGGATGACACCAAGCTGAGGGATGCAGTTGATATGCTAAAGGGAATGTATGTCATCCAGAGGGATCTTGGCAGACCAAAGAAGTAGAACACTGTGAACCTCACGAAGTACAACAAAGCTAAGTACAAGGTCCTCCAAACTGGGTCGTGGCAATTCCCAGCAGCAGCATAGAGTGAGGGATGAACTGAGAGAAGCCTTGTGGAGGAGAACCATGGGGATAGTGTCAGGTGAAAAATTAGACATGAGCTGGTAATGTGGACATACAGCCCAAAAAGCCAAATATATCCTGTGCTGATATACATCTAAAGAAATGTGACAAGCAGGTCATTGGAGCTTCTACACCTCTCTACTCTGCCCTCATGAGATCCCACCTGCAGTACTGCATCATTTTCTGGAGCCTCCAGCACAACAAGGACATGGACCTGCTGGACGGAGTCCAGGCCACAGAGGGCCACAAAGAGATCAAGCGGCAGAAGAACTTCTCCTATGAAAATAGTCCAAAAGAACTGTTGTTCAGCCTGGAGAAGTCTCCAGAGAGACCTTAGAGCAGCCTTCCAGTACCTTAAGAGGACCTACAAGAAAGCTGATAAGGGAAGGAGGAAAGGATTTAAACTGAAAGGTGATAGATTTACACTAGATATAAGGAAGAAATTCTTTACTTAGAGTGTGAGGACGCACTGGAACTTGCTGCCCAGAGGAATTGTAGATGTCCCATCCCTGGAAGTGTTGAAGTTTGGATTGGATGAGACTTTGAGCAAATTGTGTACTGGAAGGTATCCCTGTCAATGACAAGGATGTTGAAATTAAATGATCCATAAGATCTCTTCCAACATAAATCATTTTATAAATTCATCAGTATCATGGTTGAAGTTCTAGCTTTATGGAGGGAGTCAGTGGAGGTATAGGTTAAAAACAAAACAAAACAAAACAAAAGCCAATGTCCTAACTACTTCCTATTACTGCTTTAACTACTGTTCCAACTAATTCTTAATTGAACCAGTGAATTAAACTCAGTTTACCAATGAAAATCTGCATAGTACTAAAAAGAGGTTTACTGTAACATCTGCACTGCTGAACTAAGGTTTCCTTCCCACCCCCTAACCCAGCAGCTAAAAATAGAAAGAATCAAAACTTTTCATTTTATAGAGAAGAATCAGCAGTTAGATTCAGCAGGCAAGCCTTCCCTTTTATTCTGCTACTCATGAATAAAAGCAGAAACCATTTAATACATCAAAAATAATGGAAAATTTCCCTAGGGATATTTTCCATCTTGGCCTTTGCCGTTATACATTCTCAGGCTCATATTGCTTTTCACATTGTACATTGTTGTTGTTAAGGTGGAAACATAAGCAATTAAAAAAATAGTATCCACACTGTTTCCATGGAGGCCATTAGTGTTCTTCACTACTGTGGTTTTTGTGGTTTTGTTTCTTTTTATACTAATGAAGTCAATTTCCTTTTGTTCATTTTATTGTAAAATGTATAACACTAATGGATTAGACTGACTTCTTCCTCTGTCAAGTCTAATGTAATATAACAGTTTGTTTATACTCTTGGCTGCCTTAAAATAAATAAATAAATAAATAAAAGATGAAAGAAAAAAGTAATAAGGAAAGACCAGTTTTATCATTTATATCATTAATGCGTAAATTTGTTGACACAGAAGTGACAATATTGCTGACAATGACTGGCAAAGACAGGTCTCTTTAGCTTAGCGTTTGATAAGATGGTATTTAATTTGCAGCTCTGAGTTGAAATATAATGAAGGAGCACACAAAAAGTTGTAGAAATCATTACCATGGAACAGCAGTTCATAGGAAAATAAAAGCCACAAGTAAAAGCACAAGTTTTGCAAAAAATTAAGTTAAATAGTGTATTTTATTTTTAATAAATTCTTTCTATAGCTAAGGTTTCATTTCCCAAATATAATTTATTGAAATTACTTTCAAGGGCCATTTTCCTTATCACTGTTACAGAACGGCACAAGTTTTTCTGTTTCTATTTCATTTTTCATGGTTAAAAAAGAAATAAGATTACAGTGTTTAGTCATCTTTTCAGATTTATCATACAGGGTACTGCATCAGAAATTAAAACAGATCCAAATGGTGTATTCCTCAATATTATTGTGTTTTTTAAAATTATTTCTTTTCTTGTGCTCAGGAGATTTTAAAGATCATACTCCTCAAGATTCAAAACGAGGTTTAGTAGAAGATCTGATGAGTCATCTGAAAATGCAACCAAATAAGAATTACATTATTGGCTCTGTTCCAACAATTCAATATCTTAAACAGCATTTATTCCCTCCCTCTGGGGTTATTTTATATATTACAATGCTTCCTTTGAATGTTCACTGACAAGTTTTGACCAGCCTAGCTGAAAGAACAAAGCTATATATAAATTGTGCATGCACAAAGGGGTTCTGTCCTTCTTCTTAAGTGTACACTCAACAATATATAAAATAAAAATGTGTAAGGAGATGCTGCCTTGGCAGCTGAAGCTCTAAGACACAAGCTTTATTCACATGCACACATACATAGCATTCTCTGAAATTATTTGGGCTGCTGTAGCTGAGACCCAAGGAAAAAATAGTTTGTTGACATCAGGGTTCACAGAGAAATGTAGAACAGTTGTGGGCTGAGGATTTGTGGCAATCACATAATTTCTGGTATATAGCAAACCTCATATTTTGTCTTTTTTGTTAGCTGCAGGACAAACAGGACTTTGAAAAGAAAGTTTGTTTTGCTCACATCTATTACTTTACTAGACTTTGTTCATTTCCTAATTCATGAACATAAAGAAAAACAAATCAAGTATGAATTCTGGGATTCATAATGTCCTTTTAGCTCATTACACTTGAAAGGGGATTATTAAGTCACAATTCTTAGAGAACTCTGTCCTTAATGCTCCCACTCTCCTGACAGCAAGGAAGAAAATTGTACACATAATGCAGACTTGATGAGATTTATTTCTTTTCTTTTGTAACATCTGGGAAAGAAAAAGACAAGCTGGGCTAAGAGGTCATGTTCTGTCCAATGCTACTCGCTACATTTTAAAGGCTTGATTTGATTGAAAACAACCTTCTCTAATAAATCTAATATCACAGTTAGAATCCAAGAGCCAAATTTTTATGTTTTTATTCATGCAGAATAACCCAGTTACTAATCCCTCACTTAAGAGGAGTAGTTTAGAGGTGATACATTTACAACTAATGTTTCTTTGCAAGCAAGAACACCCAAATTAATACTAAATTGAGAAATAAATTATTATCTAAGGAACAGAAAGTCCACCTCCTCCATTGTTTTCTATGTAAGAATGCACCAAAAAATCCATGTTCTGTCCTAATTTATACAATGTACCCTGGGAAAGGACTGAATATAGATCCAGAAATACAAGTAGGACAAATCCTTATTCAAACTTAAATTATTTGAAATTAGAATTAATGCAAGTGTAGGGTATACACTGAATTTTTAATTTTCTGAAATATCAGATATATCTCCTTGGAGACAGTGATAAGTACTTTGTATAATTGATGTGAAAGACAAAAATCAGAAGTTAATGTTCATACAAAGCCTTAGTTCCTATTATATCAATAATTTTGATCAAATTGTTGGAAAAAAAACCCCTGAAAGTGTGTTTTGATTCAACCACAAGATATGAGTAAAAGCTATAAACAATTAGCTCATTCCAGGACATATAGGAAGTAAGATTAAATATTGTAACAGGCCACAATTGTCTTAAAATACATTGACATACTGAGAAAAATTACTAAAAATTACTAAAAATTACTAAAAGAAAATCAATGACAACAAAAGCAATAGAGTGTTACTGCTCCAAGACAGCTTTCAGACAAGTATAAGAGAAAGAAGAGAAGTACAAGGACAACTTTTGAATGAAGGTAAGTTTAATATTGACTGTGACTAGATTGCCAGTAGCTGAGGATAACATTCATAATTGGGAACACTCATTGGCTCATATCAGAAACTATAACTGTATCCTAAAGCAAAAATCTTAAAGGATATATGTCCCCAGATCCATAATTCAATGTTTTTTTTCCACAGAATGGAAGTCAATACTCTCTAACTAATATATAGGTTTAAATAATTCAGGTGAACTGTAAGGACCATTAGATCTGGATGCAAAATTATCTCACCAACAAGACACTTAGATCTTGCATTCCCAATATGAACTAATTTAATTTAGTTTTACATCATATATGAGGGGTTTTTTACAAGAGACACAATAGAGAAATAAGAATCACCAAGATCCTTCCTATTACAATTCATAGCAATTCTCAGAGTACAAGTGGTATAAAATCTTATGAAAACTACCCATTATGTTTTTGTCTCAACTACTAGATCCATGAGCTTCAGTTCCTAGAGGTTAGGGAGCTTCATATAAGATTACCTTTGTTTTATGCACTTCTTATAGTATCAACTAGCACACTCCAGTCTACTGTCAGAGTCAGGCTACATGATTAGTTTTAGTTCTGATCTTTCCTATTATGATTCATAGCTTAATAAAAGGAGGTAATGTTCTTATTTGGGTAAAATAGAATTCATGTACTTATATCAAGCTAAAAATTTGAATTTATTTGTTTTCATGTGCTACTGGACCACTTGTTTCTTCTCTAAGACAAACTTTTAGGAATTATTTTCTAAGAATTGCACATTTTAACATGACTGGTGAAGAAATGAATTCTGGCTCTGTGTTTTCTTTGGTGAGAAAAGCAAGGTAGATATAAAAGTATATGGAGCAAACAATTTCTATACCTGCTTTTATCAAGAATTTCTCAAGCATGCTAAGCAAGCATGCTCAAGAAATTGCATAAGGTGAAGAGTGAGACCCACAAAGAAGTCACAAGGAGAAATGTCTGAGTTCTGACTGGCTGTAGGAACTTAGTTTTTAACTCCATTTTGGTTGCAGTTCAGAGGGCCCCTCTCTATAGCTGTGCAACTAGCAATAACAGACTCATTTTAAGTGCTAGCAGGATAATAGATTTTATTATCTTAATTATCAAATCAACTGTATTAATTGAACTGAATAGTTCAATTAACAATGAACACATTATTTTTCCTTAGAAACAGAAATCTAACTTCTGCAAAACAGTATAATACAAGATTTAATTATTTAAACACATAAAGAATGAGGATATTGAGAGAACAGAAGTGCTAGGCCAAGACAAAATAAAAGTGGAGTTAAAAAAATAAACAATAAACAGATCAAGAATACCATTCACACAAGAAATTTATTCTTTAAATCTTTTTTTCCTGATGAATCATACTCTAGATAGAACAAGGGGAGAAGTGATCTGTAAGCAGTCAAAACCTTTTAGGAAGCTTTAAGAAGCAAAACCAGAGTGTGTACTGCAGCTGAACTTTTAAGTGGCAAACAACAGAATCAATAGCGTCTGTGAAGACAGCATTCTCTAGAAATAAAAGGAATAGACTGGGAATTAAACCAAACAAAATGAGAAACCACTTGGTCCTACATTAATCTATTAGTCTTATACAGGGATTGAAAGAAGCCCCAGATGAAGTCAGTTTTAAGACAGATCTTCATCAGATTAAAAAATAATAATAATAAGGAAGGAGAAAAAAAGGGAAAAAAAATCCCAAACAATCAATTATAGTACAGTTATTACAGAACTGGGTTTAGTAGCCCAGGAGACCCTATGGTTTATATTTTCCATATAAACTCTCTGAATAAGGTTGTTATAGCTAAAAAAAAAAAATGTGGTGATGGGTGGGTACAGACATGGGAAATATCTCACTGAGGATGGTGACACCCAGTGTGAATCCTACTATGTTGAACCTTGGCCACCGAGTGGTTCTTACACGGACCCATCAGTCACAGAGGCTTATTTTCAGAGAGGCCAGGAATTTTGTCATCTACTAGTCACAGAGATTCTAGTCTAGTCCTGCATGAGTGTTAATGTCAAAATTATTTTTTCTGATCTGGGTTTTACTTTTTGCATGTGAGGGAACTTCTCCTCTTTTAATGACTCATGCTTCTCTCATCCACCATACTGCTCTTTATTCAGTGAGTCACAGGAAAGATATCTATATCTTTTCATGCTAATCCTGATTTTGAATAGACCCAAGCTCTTACACTTAAATGGCAACTATCTAGAATAAAGTTCTCAAACTTTATTTATTTAGCCAAATGTGATTCCATGTGTTCAATATGTAGCAATAGCTGTCAATTGAAACAACATGGAAAGGGAAAGAACTAAGATGTTCACTGTTAAACTGAGGAACTTCACCAAGTCTCTGAAGCTATCATTTCTTGCTCCTGTTTCCACAGTTCTCTTACCTTCCAGCGTTTTCTGCAACTTCTGAAAGTCATACTACACTTAGTGCCTTATTTCCTATCCTTTAATGCCACCAAATCTTAACACTTTACACTATCCTACTGTTCTTTCCTACAAACTCTGGAAAACTTCATTTAAACTTTTCTCCCTTTCCTTTCCTTTCCTTTCCTTTCTGAGATGCTCCAGGCAATTTATCGTCAAGTGATGAACTCTGCTTGACATCCTGTATTCCAGTATTTGTACATCATATTGTAGCTCAGTAACTTCAATGGGATTTTTTCAGGCAGGTGTCTGTGTCCAATTTAAATTCTACTTGCCTAAGGGTTTTCCCTGTTGGAACTGCTATAAGCTGTCACACCTGTACAAGTGACATTTTCTTATTTAACCTTGACCCATATCCCAGTGAACATAATGTGAGCGATTTTTATAATATCATCAATTTTCTGATAATATGGTCTGGAATTATTTATAAATCCTTAAACTCTGTAAGTTATGATGCAGAATTATTGGATGTGACAGGACATCTAGGAGACTTGCCCCTAATTTCTATGCCCTAGCAGCTAAGTAATTCTGAATAAAATGCTATGAGACTGAAAAAAAAAGCAGTTTGTCATTGACATACACAATGTGGGAAGGTAGTAGAGATACCCTTTAAGAAAATAATGCATGTAAGCTTTTGAAATTACAGTAATTTTTGTCAGCATACTATCATTCTTCTCTTTTTTTTCCTTTATCAGAAAGATGTGTAATGTTTTTTAGCTTTTTTCTCATGATTTTCACATCTGAAGATGAAGATCTTTCATCTGAAAAGTTGTGTCAGACTTTTTTAACTATTACTCTACCTTCTGATTTTATTTTAAATATTTCTTGATCTCTTATTAAAAAGCACTACTGATTCACCAAAAAAAAAAAAAAAAGAAAAAAAAAAAAAAAAAAAAAAAGATTCTCTGTATTATATTCCTCTGTTGGTAACAAGCAGAACTTTGTGAGTCTTTATATATCAGAAGCAAAAATTAAGTGATTCTTAACCTATCGTGACTGATTTTTGTGACCCTACTAATTATAAACCTTAAATATAAAATATTTGCTGCAAGAAAATCACACTTATATGACCCTAAACTAGTAGCACCATCTTGAGCTTTCTGCTGATATAGAAGTTGGAAGGTTTTACATTGTATTCTTGCCTTTGTGAAATGAAATAAAACAGTATGAAGATTCTGATCTTGGAACATAGTAAAATAAATTACTCTGAGTGTCCTGATACACATTTCCAAGTGTGAAAACCTGCTGGTAAAGTATTTGAGAGACATTGTTGCTGAATTAGATATGACAGGTAAACATTTTTTTGCCTGTTAGAAGAACGCTTTAGAAAGCCTCATTACTAAGATATTTTGGGATGTTCTTGATATTAGAGACATTGATATGTTTCTTATCTTCTCTGACAAAAAACTTATGTGATAATTGAGTAGCTACAGATTTTACATATAAAAATCTAAATAAATAAAAGTATATGCCCATCTAAACTGTTGTAGCTTTATAATATTTACAAAAAAAAAAAAAAATCTTTGAAGATCTGTAGCCTACCCCCAAGTTCAATACCTATGAGATTTTGCATTCTATCTTTCTTGATTTTGGCAGGTACTATGTTCTTTTTAGACCTTCTCTTCTATGCAACTTCCATAAATTGATGTTTCCCATAAAATATTCAAACTCTGTTCTGATCAAAAAACCTTAATGACAAAGGAGTGCTTACACTGTGATTTCTAAAAGTAACAACATATAAAGTAAACCCAACTGTGATATCTAAAACTGTTACACGTACAGATTCATGGAAGTTCTGTAATGAATACTGAAACCAATCAAAAGTCCATACTTGAAAAGCAAGTTCTCTGAGGTTTAAAGCAGCCTCCTCTCAAGGACTGCAAACTGAATGCACTCCTTTGGCTTTTGGAGTTCTTTAGTGGAGTAGCATAGTTTTATATCTACATACATATACACATACATTTCACTATCCTTTATTTTACTGCACCCCCTGCAACTGCATACTGTTTTGAACATGCCTAATTTTATTTGACTATATATGTGGTACTTCTTCAGTATAATGATGATGCTTTTGTTTATCCTGGTGCCCAGACACAATGAAAACAAAAATTCTCTGTGCCTTAAACCCCTGCTTCTTCCAATTTAATCAGTGGTCAATCTACATGAATGATTCCATTTTAAACTAAATACCACGTGAAAAGTTCCAGCAAGAAATAGCTAGTAGTCTGTGTCCCAGAAGACAGAAGGTATTCTGTACTCATAAAGTGCTATTAAGGTTGGATTTGCTAGTCAGTATCTTATATGAGCGTTGAAATTTCATTTAAAGCTAATGATATGCAAAGTGGTCTCGCTAGGAAGTGCAGTTTTCACTCATATAGATTTACAATCTCATTTACTTGTATAGACTCACTAATCTGATTGCAATCATGTTACTTATCTTTAAATTTTGTGTGTGGCACCTGTACATCATAAATGACATACAGGTGGGACTATGATACATTAAATCAATTTATTCACATTTAAATATTTCAAGGTTTGGTCTTCTGTAAAAAGCTGGTTCTTAAACAAGAAACAAAAATATCCTCAAAACATAACAAACTCATAGTTACATACTTATTTCTAAGCAAGGTTAAAATATTTTAGCATTAAAATTGACCTTAAAATAATACAATTATTGAGAAGACTCAGCCAGCTGTTTGATTACTTTGTGATAAAAGAATTGCAATACTCATTGAATTAAATATATTTTCCCACCTATTCAAGGAGAAATTATAGTCTTTAATCAATTTATATTTATAATTTGATATTTCATAGAAATATTACTATGTTCTTTCACATGTATGCAGAACACCTAATTAGATTTCATCTTGATTGGTTACCGGCTGAAGGGACTTGGATCTAGAATCCAGTAAAACTACTTCAATTCCTTGATGATTTCCACAGTACTGTAATTTCCTGTGGCATTGTCATTTGTAGTGATGAAAATTTTGAAGACAGGCATTCTTCCAGGGGCTGTTGCTACTTAATATCAGGGTAGTCTTCTAGTGCCAGTAAGACAGGTAATACTCCAGGTGATACAATCTCCATCTTGACTGTCAGTCCTTTTTCAATTTTCCATCTTCATGGCATTTGCTGAGACCACCTTATTACTACCACTAAAATATCTCGTGTCTGGGCCTATGTCTCTGGAATAGTGATACATATTGCTTTAAGAACTCACTTAGCTTAACCATAAACTTAAGAGCACTCTGTGTAAGAAATATTTTATAACAGAATAAACACAGAATAACATAATTTTATTTAAAATTTTATATATTCTATTCAAAAATTAATACAGACATTCAATATAGCATGCATACCACTTGTGTAGATAAGTTGTTTTTAGAATATCTAAAGCTTGAGGACTTTATATAGTTTTTTGTACATTTATTGATAGAGAGCTGCCAAATCTAACATCAAGAGATCAAGACTGTCACTGGGTGCAGCCAGTAGCATCTATTCTCAGTAGGCACAGACATAAATGTACTGTACAGTACATGCTACCTGTGTACGGAGCCAGCCACACTGATCAACACATGCAGGCACCTGCAGCACTTGCACAAGCACAAACACCATCAACAGCTGCCTCCCATTCCCTTTTCTGGCTGCCCAGGATAAAGATCCAATAGTGGGAACAGATACAAATGTTTAATATTCACTCATCCAGTGTCTGGGAACTGCTGCCCCTGGATGCCAGGATCCCCACTTGGTAGCCTCTGGCCATGCCACCCTGAAGGGCATAGCCCCACTCTGGCTGCAGGTCTTCAGACCTGCACTCACACACATACATACATGAATCCCTTCAAATAAAGGGGTATCAGGTACACCAGTTCTGGACCCTCCCGTGCCTTGTTACCTTTCACAGAGATATTCACATGCACAAGGAGGTCACACAGTCACTCTCCAGAGCCCATCTGTGTGTATCTGCTCCCACCTACTCACCAGTGAGGCTGACTTGATGTTTGTTTGTGATCACACACTGACTAGATTACAAACACTCCTCATTCCTGCTGGTGACCCAGACACACAGACTCTCTGGCACTCCAGTCACTGGCTCTTAGACTTCCCATACACATACATGAGCACATGGAAAGAGCCCTTCACCCAAGAAATTATTTAGAATTTAATGAGAAAACAAGACAGACTGAGGTAATGGAGCATACAGCACAGTCAGGCAAGAGCACCGACCAGCATTGTGCAAGTAACCATCCTCCCCTATTTCCTGCACCTCTGGAGAACAAGCCTTATGAGGAGCAGCTGCAGGAGCTGGGGGTGTTTAGCCTCGAGGGACACCTGCTTGCTCTCTACACCTGCCTGAAAGAAAGTTGTAGTAAGGTGGGGATCAATCTTTTCTTCCAAGTAAAAAATAACAAGACAAGAGGAAACATCCATGTTGAGAGGGAAGGTTTAACTTGGACATAAAGAAAAAGTCCTTCACTGAAAGGGTTATCCAACATTGAAACGAATTTCCTAGGGAAGTGGCTGAGTTGACATCCTGGAGGTGTTTTAAAAGTCATGTAGGTATTATGGTTAGGGACATGGCATAGTGGTGGACTTGGAAGTGTTAGGTTATTCCAGCCTAAATGATTTCCTGAGCTACTCCTCAAAACACCTCAGGCACCCTTTTCTCTCCTTTCATCTTTCTCTGAACATCTCATTGTTTTGTTCAATTGCCAGAAGTCTTTCTCCTAAATCTAATCACAAGTCCCCCTCTCCTGCTTTAGTCCAAAAGGTGAACCAGAAGCAATGGAGAAGCATTAAGCTTAGGATAAAAGTCACCATACTATGATTTTATCTAAAGGTTTTGTGCTGCAAAAAGACAAAATATATGATGTTATTTATTAATAATATAAACTAATACAAGGGAACATTCAGACAGAAAATATAGCTAAATAAAGATAGAGATTAAATCACAGAAATTTAAGGATTTATATGCAGAACAATTTGGAAAGCAACTTTAATTAACCTAGGTTTATATTACACACTAGACCTAGCAGAGTGAGATCAGTCAAACAGACTGTAGACAGCAATCTCTCTAGCTGGCATGCAGGTGGAAGACCCTTGTTACAGTTATGCCCTCCAGCTGCTCATTATTACCCTTTTGCCAGCAGAACTGGGAGGGCAGTCACCTCCAGCAGAGTGGTTCCTGTGATTGATCCCTCTTCCTCTTCAGGCAAAAGCAGCCAGGTAAACACAAGCAATTTAAATGGTTGGCTTGAGCCTCAGGACAGATATCCTCTTTCACATCTAGCTGTGCTGATAGCTATTGTTCCTTGTTGTCTCTGTGCTGGAGACTATGCCACTCAGGATGTCCAGCCAAGCAGTAGATATCTCAGGACTACTTCTAGGACAGGCAAGCTGAGATCCATGTACGCACAGTTTAAGCCCACTTGTTAACCTGTTGGTAGCAAATCCTGTCTTAATCTCTGTTATAAACAGCCTAGTGTGTTTCTCTGTATCATTTGGAAACTTCACTGGCTTTCTCTGAATGTGGATTAGACAGAATTTGCCAGAAACACTTTACCAGCTGAGCTGTGAAAAGGGGTAAGCTCCAGCCAGTGAAAAAGGGAGAGATTGATGTTGCTATAACAGCACCTGCAGAGGTGTCTGTTTATAGCTTTAGGCAGTTAAGAGGGGCAAGAGATGTGATTCCTGATTGTCATACTTTTGTTCACAAGTGAAGAGGCTTTACAGACACCAATTATAAAGCTTCTTTAGTTCTATTTGAGCTGAATGATAAAAAGACTTTCTAGAATTGTACAAAGTGTGCTTTTTCATCCATGTTAGTATCATGCTGCCAGTAAAACCTTTGATATTGCATCTGATCTCAGGTTCTAAATGTACTGCCTAAACAAATTTTCAACTAAAGGTGTAGTGAAAGCATTATATAAGAAGACATTTTTATTTACATTCTATTAACTGCTAGAGCTAATTTTTAAATGTGAGCTTGTTAGGAAGCAAACTGCAAGTATTGTCAATCCTGCTCCTGGCCTTCCAGACCTCCCAGAATGTAGGTAGCAACTGTTCAGCTTGATGTGCTTTTAAACAGAGGAAAACATTTTTAGGGATTAATATAATTCTCTATTTTATTGAGAAAACAACTTAGAAAGAAAAAGCTGTATTTGTGATATGTATTGTGAAATCCTATGTATTTGTGACACACTGAACAAAAAGATTGTTAGAACTGAGTGTAGTATAAATGCGTTAGCTTTAAATATTTTCATTTTTTAACTGTGTTAAAGCTGCTGCTAGAAAGCAGCATTACCTTGATCTGGAAGGACTTAACAAACCAGGCCTTTTATTCAAGCCTCTTGCAGTCACAGAACAAGGAGAGGCTGGACAGAGGCATCAAGTTCAGCTGCCATGCAGATGTGCAAGAAGAGCCATCCCTTCAGCCAGGGTCTTTCAGCACCTTAGGTCAGGGTGGTATGGCAGTACAATCTCTGCATTTGGCAGTGACACAAAGAGGCTGTGAGCCCAGTCGGGGATTCTTTGGCTGAAAGGAACAGAATTAAATCAAATGTACTGAGCATTTCTTTAGCACAATTTCAGAAAAAATACATGAGCTTAAGTGAACAAGAGACAACATTAATACAGTAGGGAGGTCTTCCTAATGGTCAGGCAACTCTCCACTAGGGTTGTTAGCATGAACTTAAGCTGACATCTTCATTGATAGCTATGACGTTTAAATGAAGGAAATCAAGGTGGTACTTGTAGATTAAAGTGACTGTGTGTAATCACAAAGTCATTTTGTCATATGGAAACACTCTCATTTTTTAAGTTTGGCCTGCTCTGGCATCGTTTGGCAAATATTAGTTTTATTGGTGCTCATTTCCCCATTACAATATAACCACAAATGAAATCAATTATGTTGAAATACTTAAATACATTTCTCCAATAATTCCAAGAATCATAACTGACATAACGACAATGAATGAATGTCCTTAAAGATAAGCTACAGTAAAATCTTCATACTGAAAATCTAAATGCTGAAAAATTCACTGAATTATTTAGTCCCATATACCATTGCTAGTTACATTAGTGTCAGGTTAAATTTTACCATGATTATTGCAACTTCTCCTGTAGTCTGATGCTAATCTTAGCTCTTCAATCTATTAAAATCACAGCCACTATAATTATCTTCCTCATCTCTCATTTCTTCTGTAACATATCAATGAAGAGTCCAGGGATTGATGCCCCCTTCCATAGTGCATTATATATAGGATCTTCATCTTCTTCAAGACCTTATATAATTTAGACCCAATTTTATAACTCTTTATCTCTGCAGCACCACAGATAAAAGTCTTAATGTTCTGTTCTCTCTAGAAATTATTCTTCAGGTTTCAATGCTGATTCAGTTGCATGCAATATACTCCTTGTTACAAATGTTTCTGATTCAAAACTAAAAAATATGAAATTCTTCTGTGAAGTTAGTAATAATTATGACAAAAAGAGAACAGAAGAGAATCCTAGAACCTTATTTAGCTATGTACATTAATGGCCTACTTTTCATAAGTACTGTCCATTCACTGAGTAGTCTTCACTGAAGTTGCTAGTTGCTGGAAATGAACTTTCCAAATGAAAAGTCAGAAACATTCCATGTCCTTTCTAAACTATATTTATGTATTATATACAAGCAACAGCACCAATTGGATTACTTATCTGTTAACCCTCTTTGCAGCCCTCAGTAAAAAAATTCTCTTGAAATGTATTTCGACATTCATTAATTTTGACAATGGTAGCTCATAGTTGGTGTGTCAGCGACAAGAAGTCTCATGGAGAACTTCTAAATGTTGTCCCCTGGGATGACATTCCATGGCATCTTCAGCCTCACTGGAAAGGTCAGTGACACGGATTTGCTTTCAACAATGTAATCCAGTCCAAGAATGACAGCCAGACTATTCAGCATGACAGAGGCAAGGAAGGTTTGAAAAGGCTTTTCATTTGTCATTGACAGAAACAAGTCATACTGGGAACTGCAGCCTTTGTCTATCTAGAAACATATTTGAGCACAATGAATCAGTACTTCTTGATCTGGTGTAAGGTGTAGAAGGTGAGATCCTGCTTTTTTGGCTTAATCATTTCCAGAATAATTAAGCCCAAAGATATTCTTACAGAATTGTTAATGTCCTCCCAATGATTCTCTCATCAATATATATGTTTTAAATCCTTGCATATGGAAACATCATTTGCCATTGACAGTCTTTCTAATAGTTTATTTCCCACACACATCTTCTAGCAAGCACAGGTGTTTCTTTAACCCCTATTTTATATTATAATTGCAATGTTTCCTTCAGTTGTGAACATTGTGGAAGAATATATCCCTATGTATAGGTATATAGGTATCAAGTCTTTCATTCATATGAAGAGTATATAACTCAAATTTATTCCTAGAATAGAGGGTTTTCACGTGCTAAAACCCCTAAAATTAGTTCAACTAATTTACATAAACACAGATACTCTTCTGACACAAATGTGAGCAATTAGAAATGGAAAATTAATTTCTGTCTGTGCTGGTCCTTGTGACTTGTTACGTGCATGGATGCACTGTGTGTAGGTGTAAGTGTCTGCCTGCTGCCACTCAAACTCACTGGCTGGACCTGGGAACACAGAGCTTTAGCAACGTCAGCTCTTTTGGGCTATCAGACTTGGCAGTGCTCTACAATTTTTACTTTCCTTCTTGTCCTTGCAACTTATTCCTCTCACTAATTGTCTAGATGGCAAATATAGCAAACTATAGCTGCTCCAAGCTTGGCTCCTAAATAATGTAGGCATGCAAAGCCTTCACCTTCAAAAAAACATTTAAAAATATAATAGATAAATCCCCCACAATTTATGACATACATTGAAAAGAAGATTATTTAAGTAAAAGAATTTGAAAAGGAAGCAAATACAATGAACATGCCTATGAACTATATTAAAGGTACTGAAGTTAAAAGCCCTTGATGTTACATGAGCTCTCTTCAGTCACTGAGTACGAAGTCTTAGTAACAATGTGCTCCTTTTTGTATTAATCTCAGTTATGAAAACGTTTAAGCAAAACAGTAATGACTACTGTACAATTTTAAAAAATGCAAGGAAATTTTTCTTTTTACACTGAAAAAAAATCCCTGCCTTTTCACCCCAAATTTAGTAATTAAGATTTTGCCAATGAAAAGGGAAGACAAACAATATTAAGAATTTACTCAAGCATGCTAAAGAAGCAGAATCTTTCCCTTTCATGCTAAGGTCATCACAAGCATGATATTCATGTGAGGCCATGGCAGGGAAATTTGGTAATGATTTAACAGCAATACATGCATTTAACAACAATACTCTTATGCAACTGAATCAGGAAAAAAGGAATGTTACAACCTTTTTTCCACCCAATTTTGCAAACTCGATTTGATCAAGATGACAGGTGTTTGTTGTTTACATCCAGTTACTCAAAAGATTAAACAGTGACCTTACTTTTAAACTTGGATGAGGAGAAAAGCAAGCTTTCTGCCATCTCATTTTTTATGAGACACTTCAAAGGTGCACCAGTTTGGTCTTGGATAGTGTTCATTTTCTTTATAGTAGATCATATAAAGACACACAACCAGGCAGCTGACCTGACCTAATCAAGGAGATACTCCACTCAATATAACACCACACTTGCAAATAAAAGGGGCATTTAAAAAAAGAGGGGCATTTAGGAGGGTCAGCTATCTTTAGATCAGAAACTATCTGGGCAATATTCTACCCATGGAAGGTGGGGTGTGGTTGCCTTTGCATCACTTGTTTTATTTTCTTACCTCTTCCACCTACCCTTCAAATATTAAGCATTTATTATTATTACTATTATTCTTTGTTTTGATACATAAGTTTTCTCTTTTTTCATTCTTCATTTACTCTTCCTCCATTCCCCTGGCAGAGTGGGAGGAGTGAGCAAGCAGCTTTGTGGTGTTTGGCTGCCTTTTGAGGTTAACACACAGCAGGAGAATAAAGCACTCTTTCAGGAAATGGGAGCCGAAATCCAGCCCTGCTCTCATCCTCACTGACTTCAGATGGGTGTTTTTGCTGACAGATTGTGAGACCTCTGCAAGATTATGATTATCAGATTATGACTTATGTAGATTCTCTGTCTCTTTCCAATGTTGTACCATGAGCCAAATAATTTAGATTCTTTGTTCTGTAGTAATGTTAAATCTTTTTACTGCATAATGAACAACAAATATAGCATGTCTACTATCAAAAATACTATCAAAAATTACATCACTTTCTTGTCATTTGTTCTGTTTCTTCAACATACTCTTCTGCTTTGCTTTTACGGAAAACACAAAAAACACAGCTCAATAAATGGCAAATAACGAGGTTGTTCAAATGTTCTACTAAATAGCACTAAAATTTGAAGATGAATGCCAGAAAAAGTAATGCAAATCTTGAACAACCTTAGTCAATTGAAAGTGGTTTTTTACATTTTATTGTTTGGAGGATTTTTTTTCCAGTTATTATCTGTGCCTTTTTTTTTTTTGTTCTGCTAGTTAGAAAATAAACTGTTTCAATTTCAAAGGTCTTTATAATTAAATCACTCATTAATTTTCACTTTTAATTTTCCCTCTATTCTCTATGGTCTTATAAATAAGGCAAGTCTTTTGTTAAGAGATATATTAGTTATTATACATCAAGACACATTTTAATTGTGGAGCCAAATGACAGAAATGTAAAGTCATGGTCCTATGGGATACATAAATGATTTGATGTTATATTTTTAAATATATTCAAGTATGTCATTTCGCCACCTGTACGGAATTTCCTACATAAAATACTTAAATAGGTTAAGAATCTGTAATTGAAAATAGACTAAAGCTTTTGCTTTAACTTTAGAGAAAATATGAGATTTTTCTCTATTTTTTCCCTAAGAGATCTTAAATAATTACTATATGATTTCCTTGTCCCTTAATATTCTACTTCCTTACTTCAGACAATTTTAAACATCCAAGGTACTCCAGTAGATTTCTAACTAACATGTTTTTAGCTAACAAGTTTTTATGTCCAACCTAAGAATTCTCAGAGAGAATCCAAGGGAACCAGCTTTCCAACACAGCACATAACTTAAATTGGTATAGCTATGTAGCTTGTTAATTTTATTGACTGCAGGGCAGTTTCAAAAGACAATTGTGTTCATGTTAACCTCATTGAAGATACTTATCTCATGTCTAGATCTGTTTTTTTCATTGATTGTTCTGTTCTTATTTCTTATTTTGTTTTGGTTTGGATATTTTGTTAATCTCTGCCCTAAATGATTGCCCAATGAAAATTTACTTTAAAACTTATATGCAAAATATATATAAAGTGCATATATAAAATGTCCTTTAAGCCCTAGAAGAGCTGCTGATTCCATTCTGAAGAGAGGAAAAAAGAAAAAAAAAAAAAAGGAGGAGGAACTAATTTCTGTGTCTATCACCTGGCAGGCTTCATAGACTGCAAAAGGTTTTTTCAACAAGCTGATGGTTCTTAAGTTAGTTGTTTCCTAAGGAACTCTGTGTTCTAGGAATTAAAGGCTAGTTTCCTTTTGCAGACAGAAAGATGAGATTATTGATGTGTTTTAATCTTTATCTAGAAGGCAAATCTGGTCAAATTTATTAAATTGTTTGGTGGTAAAGCAGCTAGGCTACCTGGCAGTAGGTGTATTTGGCCCAAGGGAAGGAGGCAAAGGTGACATACAGTGCACATGAAACAAAGTCTGGTAAAGAAACTGAATTTTACAGTTATTGTTATGTCTTTCTGCATCCTCGTGCTCACTGCACTGGCATAACAGCCCAAAAGGTAATTATGTCATGTTTTTATAGTCTGTTTTCACTAGTGCATTCTTCCGGTTTAGTCAAGCAAGGAGAAAGTTGTCATCTAACTGCTTTAACCTTATTTTTCTTTTCCCTACTCTTTGTCCCCCAGCCTGCCCCTTGGGGGAAAAAAAAAAAAAAAAATCCATTTTCTGGGCTAACCTGAGTTTTTGAATAGTCTCCTGTTTTTCTCTGCTGTGTTCGGATTAGAGTAGATTTGTTCTGTTCCAGCCAATTTTAGGATTTTGGGAAGCCATAATCAGAGTGAAATATTCAAAGAATCACTCATATGAGCACTTCCACAAGAGCTAGTATCTGTAATTCTATTTGATCCTTAGTGACAGTATTTTAATAGTCATCTGCTAGTTTGCAACAGAGTACACTCATCAAGCTATAAGAGACCACAGAAAGTATTTTCCTTCTTTTTTTTTGCTCAAAAGAAATTAATTTTCTCTCCTGTCCTTTATTTAAAAGGAGACAGGAGGTTAATACTATTCCATTGGGTAAGGCAGTTAAGTAAAGAAAGACTGTTTATCTCTCCTGATGAATATTCAATTTTGCAAGTTTCAATGGAGTAAGTCAGAGTACCTCAGTGCAGAACAGTTTGTGACTGGATAGGTGTGAAGAAAAAGAGTATTTAAGATGCAGACCAGGTGCTATTTATTGGATGTCTTCTCTAATAGATGGGAGTGTGCCTTAGCACTTGCCTTGAAGGAAATGAAAGCTACTATAACGATCCTAGATGATATATGGAAAATCTGTTCCAAAGAATTTTTATTTCCTTATTAAAATTCCACTTGTGTCTGGTGAGCTAAATGCTTCTATTGACTCAGTCTGTCATATTTAAACTACATAACGGAAAACTGATTTTTACTGTAATTTTTTTTCAGCTGCATCAGCATTCTCCTTAAATATCTTACATGAATTTGTGGGAGCATGTTCGTAGCAGTTGCTCATGAGCTAAAATTTGTCAAACAAAATCTCCCTCTTTTTTCACTTTGATTTTTATTAATGCTGCTAGCTTGTTTTTAGTATAGCAGTGGTTCTAATCAGAATAGTTTCTCTAATTGAGGTACTTAAGCATTTAAAATATGATTAAGAAGCCCTCTCCTAAAGTTGCTGTAGATTCCTGAAGTTGAATTAATAGTAAAAGTATTTATTTATTATTTCAGAAGGTTTATAAGCTTAAGATAAAAATTTATTCTCACAATAAAAGATCTCTCAGTAGCAATGAGGTGTCCCTCTGTATGTGACTGTAGTTTGTTTCACAGTGCTGGATCCTTCTTGCTTGCAGGTACATATGTGTGTAGATATGTATATATACATAAGTATGTATAAATAGACATGGAGGTGTATGTGTACTAGTAGTTCGTGTAAGTTCTCTAAAAATATGCAGCATGAGACCTTGACTTTAGTGCGGAATCTTTTAGCTCAGTGAACCAGATGACAAAAATCACATCATCAAGTTAGCCAATTATGTTGTGAGTAAAGTGCATAACATCGAATTCTGACAGGTTTGCAAAAGAGAATTGTTAAAGGTATGAGTGACAACAACAAATGCACAACTATTTTTCTACAACACAGATACAAGAATAGGGCATAACTAAGAATTACACAGCTAATACATGGAGATTTATCTCCTGAAAGATAATCACTTCTCATCACAACCTAGGAAGATGCTGTTGAAGTGTAGGCAGTTAAGTGCCTCTGGGGATGACTTAGCAATGGTGTTTCATAGCTTTATACAAATGTCTCAATTCACTGAAGACTAGATTAGCCATTTGCTTCTTATTCTTGGTAATTAATACTTGAGATTAATTAGCTTTGAGGTCGCTGCAGAAATTGCAGCTAGCTTGCTGGCAGTAAGTATTCTCCCAGTTTGTTACATTAGATAGCTTTGTTTTTTTAACCAGTCAAATTACATTAAATCCGTGGCCTAAATAATAAAGGGTCAGTTATATTTTTTTGCTTTTCCTTCTGCTCACTAATACAACCTTAGTGATATTAGTCCAATTGAAGAGAGGTAAGCAGGTGTAATATTCATTTTTCAGTGTCTTATTTAGTGGCAAGGTCACAATTCTAGTAACTTTAGATAACTTAAAAAATAAACAACTATATATATGTTTCACTGCTTCTTCAAAGCAATTCTCTCTTGCTCTGAGAATTTAGGTAACTACAAGAAATAATAGCACATGAGACAAAATAAAGATATGACCAGTTTATTGGGTTTGTTTTGGCTTTTTAATAATGAATGATTAACAAGTGATTAGGGAACTGTACATAGAAGATCAATGTCAGCAAAATAGCAGACACAGCAATAGCTGAACACTTACAACACTTTATAAAAATGACCAAACAATTTGTGAATGTCATCCAAATTGGCATGTCATCCAAATTCTTAATGACATAGACACATTTAAAGAGTCCAGACCAGAACCCACCTCTCACAGGGCACTATAGGACACCCCAGATCCACACACCTGTATTGGAGATGTGGGTGCTCCAGCTTTATTACACCCACGCAGCCTGCTTCTTTTTGTACTGTGCCTCATACTGTTAAACTAGGAGCTGCTCTTTCCAGCCTGGCCTGGCTCTTTCCTACCTCAGAGAGCCTCTTGCAGCATCATACCATTTCAGGTGCATTTCTCCCTGCTCACTTTTTCAAATTTTAATGATTCTTTCATACCATGCTTAAAGATGACTCATCTTTCTTATTTGGTTTTCTTACCTAAAATTTTCATGGTCATTCATAGATGATTGTTTATTCTAACAGATATTAATTGTTGGTGCCATCAGTTTGTTGGGTTGGTTAGGGGGTTTTTGGCTGGTTGGTTGGTTGGTTTTTTTAGTTATTTGTTGGTCTGTTGTCTTTTTTGTTGGATTTTTTGTTTATTTGTTGGTTGATTGGGCTTTTTTTGGACGTATTCTCTCAAACTTCTTTGAGTATTCCACTCATATACACTGCTTGCATGCACATTCCTATCTTATCATACATTGTTACCTGGGCTGCTTTACCAAGGGAAATCTAGTAGTGTTTCAACACAAAGATATAGTGCTTCTAGTTTACATGCTAGCATGTTGCTACAAGAGGAGCTTGAGCTCAGGCTGTGCAGCGATCCCATCTGTCTTAGTGAAATATTGAAGTTTAGTGACAAAGGACCCTCCAGATCTCTGCAGACAGCTTAAATGACAGGATGACACCATATATCCTATATTCAAGCTGTACATGGATGCGTGGGCTCTTCTTGTAGAGTTAACCACTTAAAAATTCTATTTTTCCAGGCCCTCTAAATAACAACAATTGCCTGTGGCTTGCATCAACACAGCATGTGGTGTGTTTTAGTACACAGTTTTTTCCACAGGTTGATATTCAAATACGCACAACTAATTTTTAAGGTCATCTTCCAGATGTGTTAGAAGCAGGCAAAATAACACACAGAAGCAGTTATGTCTTCAGATGTTGAAAGGCTAGATGCTTGGGGATTTGCTTTCTGCAGTTACTTTCATGCATGTGAGGTGTTTTTAATTTTTTTTTCTTAGTACCAAAAGTACACACATTCAATTTCTTCTCTGTGCTTTACGGCACCTATGATTATGAGCCTATGTAACTTTAATATAAGCTGTGTTTTATTTTATTTTATTCAAAATATCCAAATTAATTTTACCAGAATAATGCAAAGTAAGCATAATGGAGAGGCTTTGTCTATTCCCAGAGAATGGTCTGTGGAAAATTTGCAAGTGTAGCATATCTCCTGCCCTGCTAATCCAGCTTCTTGACAGGTACTATGTGGAAAACAAACCAGCAGTATACTTCAAGGCATGTGAGTCTCTGGTGTCTTGAGATGATTTAATTTTGCATACTGTGGCCTGCACGTAGTGCAAGTCTGCATGCATGTAAGATGTCTGCTGAGAGTGTACTATGGTTACTTTCTCAATTCTAATTTTTCTGGCTAGCAGAACAATAACTGACATACACACTAAACTCGAGGACAGGCCTAAGTCTTTGAAGGATATATCTTATTTCGGTTGTCTACAGACTTTCTGAAACTTAGCCAGATTGGTATTATATAACACAGTTTGAGTTGAACTCATGCCCCAAGTATTTTGAAAGAAATATTCCTATCTACTGGCTTTGTTTGTCTTTCTTTACAGTAAGTCAATTTTGCCAATCTGTTGTTGACTCTTTGGGTTTTGGTGGTTTGGTTTTGGTGTTCTTCTTTGTTTGTTTGTTTGTTTTTTGGTGTTTTTAAGGGCTTTTTTGGGGAGTTTTTTGGGTGTTCTTGTTTGTTTGTTTGGGTTTTTTATGTAGGTTTGGATTTTGTTTGGGGTTTTTTGTTTGACTTGTAATTACTTTTTTTGTTTTCTAGTGTGATATATTTTGTGGTTTTTGGAAGGTTCTTTGTTCACT
>VWYP01005885.1:0-42035 GCA_013400435.1 Pycnonotus jocosus | reverse complement strand
CCCTCTGCCCCAGCCTGGAGCTGCAGGGGTTGGTGACACCCAAGGGCAGGAGCTGGCACTTCTCTTTGGTGCCTCTCACACCACGGGCCTCAGCCCATGGGCAGCCTGTCCAGATCCCTCTGCAGAGCCTTCCTGCCCTCCAGCAGATCCGCACTCCCATTCACCTTGGTGTTCTCTGTGAATTTACTCTGGGTACACTCAATCCCCTCATCCAGATCACCAATAAAGATTTTAAACAGGGCTGGGCCCATCACTGATCCCTGGGGACACCACAGTGACTGGCTCCCAGCTGGGTGCAGCACCATTCCCACCACTCTCTGGGCTGGGCCATCAGCCAGTTCCTAACCCAGAGAGGACTGAACCTGCCCAGGCCCTGGGCTGCAGCTTTTCCAGGAGATGCTGTGGGAGACGGCATCAAAGGCTTTACTGGAGTCCAGGCAGACACATCCACAGCCTGTCCCTCACCCACCAGGCAGGTCACCTGCTCATCAGAGACCAGGTTGGCCAGGCAGGACCTGCCTTTATGAAACCCATGCTGGTTTGATTCTCATCCTTTGTTTGTCCTGTACGTGTTGTGAGATTACACTCAAGATCCACAAAAGATTTTTTGTCAAGGAAAAATAGGATGTGATAGATAATTAAATGAAAAGGACTCATGGATCACACCCAGTCCTTGTGCCAGCAATTGAACCATGATGGTTTAACTTCTCCACAGAAATAAAAACATCTTTCTTACTAGTGCAAACTTTGCAAGAACTAGCCATGCAATCTGTGTTAAAATTATCAAATTCCAGTTAATTTTCAGACACAATGAATGTCTTTCTATGGCAAATGATTCTTGTCAAAAAAGTAGGTAGATAACAGGTGAAGCCCTTCAAACACTTATATGCAAATAAATGGCAACTAATGTCAAGTAAGCTGTTTTGAGAACATTCCATCAGGCTACCCATTTTTTTTCTATATTAAATTTGGATAAAATTTAATAAGAATTAATTCCACAGCATTTACGGAGGATTTACATTTAGAAAAAAGTTAGTGTGCAAAAGGTTTTAGACAAGATCTGCAGCTAATGAAACATGACATCAATGTAATAAAGAAAAGTAAGCAAGAGAGCATCTAGATGTTCCTCAGTCCTTCAGATTCACCTGTCTGGAATCATGAAAATATCAGCTTGAAAGAAAAAAGGCCAATGTGAATATCCCCAAAAAGAAAACAGGAAAGAAGTTAGGCTTTCTAAGTGGATGAGAAATTAAAATGCACTTGATACAGCCTGGGTCTATTGAGGCCAAGCTTAAGAAAAATTATTCCAGTACAGACCTCTAAATAGCAGAAGTGCTCAATGTAAGAATGATAAAAAAGAGTAAGGATTATTCCTGAGACCTGAGTTCTGGAATGTTGCAGAATGAGGACTGATATCCCCAAGGTGGTATCCTTGTGCTGTTTGCAATTAAAGTGTTATTTTGGAAGACATTTGCTTCTCCACCAACATATCTACACTCAAAGGAAGAGTGAACTTTAAGTACCATTTTGTAATTTTTTTGTGCTGTAAAGGTGTTGCCTTAGGGAAGGTTGATATTCACTAGCAGAGGGAAGGTCCATCCAGCAGCACCAGCAAGCAGAGAGGAAGACAAAAAGTAGAGATTTCAGGTGACTGCTGGAATCAGAGGCAGTATAGAAAAATTTTGTCTCTGAATGCAGAATGTTTATTATTTTTAGAAATGAAAAAGCTGGTTTTCATTGCTGATTTTAAATCGAATACAGAAAACATTGTCTGTCACTGTTTTAAATTGTTTTGAATAGTAAAGTACCCTGGGACCTTTGCTACATGAAAGATAGTACCTCAAAGTGCTTTATTGTTGTAATTTCCATGGAAATTAACATTTACTTGCATGATTATCACACTTTCTGTGTAATGTAGGGTATAACCACCTAAATCCCTTTGAAATAGAGTTCCTGAGGTATCATCAATCTGACTCAAGATTTGTTCTACTTTTCTGCTTGACTTTGTGGAATATTTTTGCTTTTCCTTCTGGAGTTCAGCTATACAAGTTAATGCTGAAATGAACTTTAAAATTCAGCAGCCATTTGCTTCTGTTTGGTTTTATTTCCCCATCCTTTCTATTTACTTTCTTGCCTATCCCTCTTTCTGCATCTACTGCAGGCAGATAATAACTATATGCTGTTTACAGCATCAGTAGAAAGCCACCAAATGTAAATCCTCAGAGAATTTCACCCATGCTCCTCCACACCCAGGCTGGCAGTCATCTCAAGATGCACAGAGGAGGCTTAGAATCAGTATTAGAGGGGGAAAAAAGGCCTGTCACACCCTAGAACAGATTTCCCAGGGAAGTTGCTCAGGGAGGAGTCATCATCCCTAGAGGGATTTAAAAGACATGTAGCTGTTGCACTCAGAGGGACATGGTTTAGAGGTGGGCTTGGGCAGTGCTCAGATGGTTGAACTCAAATATCTTAGAGATTTTTTCCAGCCTAAATGGTGTTATGATTCTATGATCCAAGTTCAAAGGTAAGCATATTTATCACCTAACCTTCAGACAAGGAGATTGATCCCTCTAAATTTCTTCAGTCCTTCCTTCCCTGTGCTGCACTCCAAGCATGTGCAACATACTCAGTGTGAACACATCCAAACACTGTCTGATAAAATTTAATAAAATATAAAAGTATGTTCTAGATTAGATGACTTTTAAGATGATCACAGGATATTAGCTGATGAACATACAGGAACTGTGAAAAGAAGGCAGATATTGGGTGTGCAACTCAACATATGTTTTGCAAGTGAATGTGAGGGACTGAAGCTCTCAAAGAGCACATTAATTTATGCTCACGTATCCCTTCACTGGGGACAAAGTGGGAAATGTTTTCAGAGGCAAAGAGGAAAGGAAAGAAAGAAGCTGTTAAATGTTTCTCTGGAGCTCCTTGGAACAGCAAACTGATGGTGTAAGTTAGCTCAGTAACTAATACATACCTAGAACCAGAGCCGCTGCTGGTAAGTCTAGGTTAGATGCTGCATCTCAATCTATTAGCTTTCTAAAACTGATTAATTTCTATAAATATGTGTTATTGCTTGATGGAAGTGGACTTCTTTTTTTTTATCTTGCAGTAACAAAACCAACTTCCAGTTCCAGTGGGAACACTTTGTTTTCTATGCCTAGGATTACAGTCCAAATGACAATCTACAGAAGTCAAGACAACTCAAGAAACTGATGATATATGAGGAACACAAAATACAGCTGGAAACTTCAAGGAATTCATACAGCTGAGTTCCTGGTTATTAAGTTTCTTTTGTTTATATTGTCTTCATCTAGAGCTTTCCTTCTAAAATTCACTATTTTAAGAAAATCTATGCATACTCGCTTTATCTTCCCTCTAAAAAGTAAACACTAATGATGATCTTTATGGAATGGCCTATTGTTTCAAAGTATTGTTTGATTACTTTTATAACACACTAATAATCAGCTTCACCAAGGACTAGAATTATATTTTCTCATTAATTCAATTTACTATTACCTAGCTGTCAGTGAAGGTGATACACCTGCTTTTAAAGGATATTATTCAAATGCAAATATTTTGATATTTAAAAAAAAGTTATGGAAAAATAGGATTATATCCACATTGGACAAAAAACCTTTAAACAGCATTAGCAACAGCCTTGCAGATAGACCAGAGCTAGGACTTAGCAGCTCTAAAGTCTTTACATGGTCAATGACATGAGAGACCTTGGATAAGTCATGTCACCCTGGTGTACTTCAGTTTTCTTGCCTGCTAATTGGGTGCTAATAATAAAAAGACATAACAAGTCATGACGAGTTGTAAAGTGCTGGAGAGCAGATAGACATCCTCATTAGTGCTGCAGACAAATACATTGGCAAGAATCCTGTGTCTCAATTACTGTTATTCTGCACAATGAAATTCAAAATTCCCTGACAGTAGGTGTTATAAGTGGCCTTATCTAGAGCTGCTTTATGCATCTACCAAACCATCAAAGGAAGAAGAGGAAATGGTAGTTAAATTTCTTCTTATTTTTTCTGGTGTTCTACTCTAAGTTAGTTCTAATGTCAATTAGGTATATTCATCAGCTTTGACATTTTGTACTTGACAAATTGATAAAGGTTTAGTAATGCAGTACAATTTTCCTTATCAAAACCTTTTTTTGAAAGACTTTTAATTACTATGCATCTTAATTGATATGGGTTTTACTTCTGATTAAAGTAACCATTGAAATCTCGACAATGCTTGACACACTCCATCTGAATTTAATTAACTTTTTTCTTTCCTGTTTTTATTGCTGCTGTGGAGGGAAAGAGAATGGAGAAACAGAAAATTCAGCTTTATAAAGAGTAACAGATGCACTTGGTAGCATAACAAAGTTCTGACTTCATTAACTTCATGAGAATACCCAAATTAATCAATATTTAGTATTGAAGTCATGATATTTCTTCTGGAGCTGGTGGGAAAAGTCATGAATCAAAGAATCTTTGAATCATAAAAAGGTTTTGGTTTGGGAAGACCTTAGAAATCACCAAATTCTGAGCGCCTCCCAAAGGCAGGACAACTTCCACTATCACAGGTTACTCCAAGCCCCATCCAACCTGGGCTTGTACACTTCCAGGGATGAGGTAGCCATAGCTGCACCCTGTTCCAGGGCCTCTCCACCCTCTCCTCACAGCCAAGAATTCCTTCCCAATATCCCACCTAACCCTGCCATCTGGCAGTGGGAAGCCATTCCCTCTTTTCCTGTTGCTCCAGGCCCTTTCCCAGAATCCCTCTCCAGGTTTCTTGGAGTCCCTTTATGTACCAGAAGGGGCTCTGAGGTCTCCATGGAGATTTCTTAACAAGCTGCTCTTCTGAAAAATTCCAATTCTCTCTCGATTTAATAATTATGGACATGGCAAGAGGAAATTATTATGAAGCACAAATTATTTGATTTATATTGGATATTTGTAAATGGTGAACTTGTTTTTCCAATAACTATGACATTTTCAGAGAATAAAAAGAATCAGTCCCATATGAAATAGGAGCAGAGAAACACAGAATAATAACAATTCCCTAAAAAATTCTCCATCATACTCACTTAATTTTTAACTAAAAAGAGCAGTTGTCAGAGAAAATGTAAGTTTCATGATCAAGAGCCAGGAAATTTGTAATCTTCATTCATATTTGAGTGTAGGATTTTAGAATCTTGACAAAGTTGTGACTGTATAGTATGGCAACTCTCCAAAGTTTCATTACACCAAGTCGTCATCAGTGAGGGATACGCCCTAGAATAAATTTAAATAATCTCTTTTGCCCCCTTTCCTCACCAATCAGATATTCTAGAAATTAAATATTACTTCAAATTTTGAGAAAGAGTCATAAACAAAAGTAGAAAATTTATTACTGCTTCTAGCATTCCATTTTTTCCAGGTTTATATAATAGAAGTGTTTATGTTTGAACCTTAGCAGGTTTCTATTCCAGCCTTCTGCTTGAGGCAGGATTGCCCTGAATTCAGACAAAGTTCCTATCAGCTTTCACCAGTTCAGTGTCTTCCTGGGTGAAAAATTTCTCTGCTTTCTTATGCAACCTGTTCTAATGCCCGAATATTCTTGCCTTGAGAAATATTTCTTTATGTCAAATTCCAACCATCCTCATTCTAATCTACAACAATTTTCTTTTCTCCTCCTGCCACCAACCTCATCAAACACTCTCCACCTATTCAGAAACTCCTTGCAGCCATGGAAAGGATGTTGTCACGTTCCCTCTACGACATTTCTGTTCATGGTCAGTTCCCTCAAATTCTCACAAAAAATGTTCTGGACTCAAATGTTTTGCTGGCCCTTTCCAGACTTACTACAGTTTATCAATGTATTTCTTGTATCAAAGTGCTCAAAACTGGCTCATCATGTGTTAAAAAAAAAAAAATCTTTATCTTTTCTAATGCAATTTAAACTGGTCTTGGATACCTTTCTAAAGCTCAGCACTTTGCAGACTTTTAGCAATATATGATGAAGGAAAGTATTTCCAACTTGAATATATTTAATTTTGGTACAATGGTTGTTCTCTGCTTAGACACAACAAGTTTCATGTTACACAGGAATTAAGTGTAACACAATTAAAATCCATACCAAACCCACAATATATCAACTTTTACAGCAAAAGCCCACTAAGATATCTCTGGAGATATTAGCAAATCCTATGCATATGTTATATGATTATTTATTTTCATAAAATACATGAAAACAATTGCTTGTTACATCTTGCCTTCATATGAAAGTTGAAACCTTGCTTCCTATCAACATCCATGGGAGATTTTCCATGAACTTCAGCAGGACTCCTAACTCCTCCAGAATATACACAGAGTGGTTCTGTCTGAATATGAATTCAAGCATTAAGCTATAAATAACAAATGTAGAATTTGAATTGAAAAACACGCAAATGTTTTACAAAATGTGATGCCTGAATCACTTCCTAGATACTGTATGAGACATAGAGCCCAGGATGACTTAAAAAATAATGAGCTACTTTAGTATCTTCTTCATTTCTGTAGGAGATGCTGTCAGTCATGCCTTGAATTCAGCCATCCCATTCCTATCCTTGTCCTTCACATTTTTTAACATCAACAGTAGCATGTCTACTGCAGTGAGGAATCAGGGTGTATATGAATAACACTGCTGATAGCTGCTTCTGATTTACACTTTTATTTCTCTTCCTAATTACTGAGCACTATTAAAATGCTGAGAACAAAGGCATGAGATTAAACCTCTATAAACAAAAATCAGACAGAAAACTTCATAGAGACCTGGAAATTTTGCAAAAATCACATTAAAGCAAAACAAGGCTGCTAAAACAGTGAGAAGATAGAAACAAAAAGCTGAAGTCTTACATGAAGAAACAAACCCATTTATTATCAATTCTCACATCTGTTGAGCTACCTGTTCATTAAGAGGTGTGAAGGCTTTCATTCAACACTATTTTGTTGAATGTCTAAGAATCAGCTACAAATAATAATAATAATAATAGTAATGTAGTAGAAGAACTAGTACTGATTCTTAAAAGACAAAGCAGAAAACTGATTTTCTCTGGCTGTTCACTGCTGTTTTGACAAAACCTCCCCAGCTTTGTATTTCAGGCTCTGTTTTGTCCTATTCATGTCTCTTCACTCAGTTTTGGACCCTTGCATCTCAGGAAGGTGCCTATTTATTTGATTTCATTCTTGTTCTTTCCTTTTTCTTGATTTCTTTCTGTATCTTTCATCAAGGCATTGAGTCATACGTGCTCACCCATGAGCAGGTTTTGACTGTTCTTGAAATCAGTATATCTGGGTGTAAACAAAACATTCTCAGTGCAGTCAGCAGAAGGCCAGTCTACAAAAATGTGAATACTTTCTTGAAGAAATTGAGTAAGAAGAAAGCACAGTAAAGGCTTTCTGGATAATTTAAGACTTCCTAAGGGGACTGATGGGAAACTCTCAGCTCAGGTCCGAAAAAAGAGAGGCCTTGGAGCTGCTGAGTTGCCTCTGCCATGGAGGGCATGGCAAAGCCCTTGGCTTTGCAAACTCCCTGAGACTGTAGGAATCCCCCTATCTTCCCTGGGCAGAGAATTGTTCATCATCACATGTCACTGCTGGACTACAGTTCAAAGGCAATACTTAGCCTCAAGTTTACACAGAGCAACATTCCCAAATCCGTCTGTACTTTTTCCCTGTAACCAAAAGAATTGTCTCTTGCTAGCCAGACACAACTTTAACAGCAGCTGAACAACAAAAGGAGGAGGATGCATCTTATTTGACAGTTCAGTTAATGTATCCATTTGCTCCTGGCTGCCTCCCAGAAGTACCATAAAATGTCTTTCCTGTAAGATCCAAATATCCCCTTCCATTAAAGGCATAGAACACAAGAAGTTGTAAGTAGTAAGTGCTATATACTTTATGCAAGCATGATGGAGTAGAGACATCAGGGTAATGGGTAATAATGAAAAGGAAAATCAGCAAGCAAGTCTCTGTAGTCATATAGACCAAACTGACTGTGTGACATTTCAATTTTGAATGAATGTCATAAACTGTAGAAAATACAGGTTTAATGAATATGCCTACATAAAAGCATAAACAAGACAAACCTTTTCACTGTGATATTTATATTTACAGCACATAAGTTACAAATTAAATTTACTCTGGGATGTGCTTCTGATATGAATGACTTTTCTGTAGAGAAATATTATCTGTAATCATCAGATCACTGAGAGCAGGAAGGATCCATTAGTGATGTTGGGGATGATGAACTGAAGTAGTGTTTAGTGGGTTTTAATTATGCTAAAAGATGAAAGTGCTCAGGAAAGGGTGTATGTTATACCAAAGAAAAGGAAAATGAACTGACTTTATTTAAGTAAGTAGACATGTTTATTTCAAACCATTTTAAGCTGATTGCTTATTACATTAATATGTTTTAGGAAGCTGATATATTCCAGTACTTTGCAGTTACATTGTTTAATAATGGCAGTCAAAACATTGAAAAACTATGAGTCTTGGCTATAAAGTTTTAAAATTATGAGATTAAAAAATATGCACAAGAAATTTTTCATATTTTAGCTGCAGAGATATACAAAATACTCACTGCAATCAGAATATTATAGTTATCATTATTTTCAAACACAGATTTCCTCAAAGGCACACAAAATCAGACTTTAAAAATGGTGCCAGGGTGAAATACTGCCTTCACTGAGGTAAAGAGAAAATATATTATTGATTTCAAGCAGATTTCAATTAAAAAATCATAATAAAATTTTAGCATGTGAGTTCTCTTCTGCCTGTAAATTAACAACATCTCTCCAGTAACACATTTCAGCCTGGAGTTTGATATAAAACTGCTTAGAGCAGAGTGAGCTTACAGAGAACCTGGGCCTGGTTTCTTCAACCTGAACCCCTTTAAACCTCCAGTAATTACACCAACGTGACTTTACAAATGCCAGACAGAACAGATTTGTGTTCCTTGCCAGGTCACCCTGAATCAATGTATTTCTCCAGCCTTCTGACAGAGACACAACTGTTGTTTGCTACAGCCCCAGGACAGTCCCTTGGCCATACCAGTCACAAGACAACATCTAGACATTTCCAAGAGGGAGAACGGAGGTGATGATTATCCTGTAGTTGCCTCAGAATGTTTTCTTCCTGCCCAAAGACCCCTAGGTTGTAAGCAGAATGACTGATAGCAGAATGACAATATACATAACCTTAGTGCACACAAAAAGTCTATTTTACTCATTGATACCTTCACACGCAAAACACCCTTTCCTTTTCTCATCATTCCATGAGGTTTTTTATGGATAGGAATGTGTAATTACTTGACACCAACACTGTGTCTGGAGAACAAACATTTCGTTGTTAATTTCACATTAGCTGACACTCTAACCAGGAGGTTCTTTCCTTCCAAGGTGTCTCATGGTACTTACAGGCAAAAAACAATATTTTTCTCCTGTTTATATTTCATGTTTAAACCTCTGTTAAACAAAGTTCTAACCCATTCACAGCCCTGTATCACAACTCCAGTCAATTTTCTTCTAATTTTCATGGCCAGAACTCCCTCAGAAATGTAAATTACAAAGCAACACTGTGCATGAAATTTGACTTAGACAAACCAGCCCTTTGGCTTGCAGAACATAGTGCTCATCCCACTCCATTATCTTTACCTACATATGTGGATAATAGACAGACAAAAGCTTGTGCTTGTTTTGTTAAGTTAGCAGCTTCTAGCATTAATATACTTTGTTACTGTCCCATTTCTAAAACCCCCCTTCAAAGGTTTCAGTGAATGGCCCCAGTATGATTCCAATACTTCAAAAGGTGTTTTACTGAAGGCTGTGTGAGCACAGGATTTTTTGCCATTCATGCTAATGTATGCCTAAATAATATAAAGTAATATAAAGAATAAAAATATGATGTCCGAACTACCTGCAAAATAGAGTATCCACCCCTGGGCTGCAGAGTTATCATGACTTTAATAAGATAATTTTCTAAATGGATATTAAGCATAATTTTCCAGTCATCCACTAATTGAAACTCATTTAAGACTTTTCAATTGGGAAAAAACCCCCATGTGTTTTCCCCAGAAAAAGCTCATCCTGCTTTCCTCCTACCTTGCAGCTTAACACCTCAGTGGGTTTTGTGGTCTGCAATATTGAATTTCTGATTACGGATAAGTTGTTTACAACACAGATGATACTTATGAGCAGTGCATCTCAGAGCAAATTTAATTTGTTTCCGCTGTGCTGTAAAAGAAAAAAAAAAGGAAAAAGAAATATAAACCCAATCTTGTTTATGGTTTTATAAAGTCATATTCATTAAATCCACGTGCTTGGCATTTCATGTCATTTTCTTCATAAAATAAAATATTATTTTTGTTTAAGCCTATTTTATGGTAGTGATTTACCTCCCAATTGTTGCTCTTAATTACCAAGAGTTACCCAGGATAGCTCCTAATATTCAGAGCTGTGTCCTGGTTAAATCTCTGTTGAATGTAAGAAAAAGGGGTTTAGGTGGAATAATATCAGCATGGTAACAGGGTGACGAGACCTATCTCGTTTAATTGGACTGACGTACATAGTTTAATATTAAGACCTAATCTAATCCTGCAAATGGAAAAATTTAATATTCTGATAGAATCACTTAATGAAATAGAATATTATATCCTGTGTTAAGAAAGAGAGAAAAAAACTTTAATTTGCAGTGACTTGATAGCTCAGTATGTATTTTTCATCAGCAATCATATGACTCTAATCCTTAGCCCAATCCCAACGTTTTCTTTTATTTGGTGGTTTCAGATAAAGCCTCAGAAAATCTTGTCTTAAAATATGGTAAATTAAATGAAGTATTGTTTGCTACTTGATGGCTTTGCTGGCCAAGATGGTGCTGCTGTCTCTTGTCTTCAGTCATGCTGTGGGGTTCAAACACAGAATCACAGAATCACTGAACAGTTTGGGTTGGAAGGGATCTTGAAGGTCATCCTGTTGCAGACCTCTGCCATGGGCAGGGAGACCTCCTGCTACACAAGATCATTCCTAATCACATCCAACCTGGCCATGGACACTTCCAGGGATGAGGCAGACACAGCTGTTCTGGGCAACCTGTGCCAGGGCCTCACCACCCTGATGTACCTGCCATATCACAGCATTGTGGGTTAAATATTGTAGGGTCCTAAACTATTTTTATGGTAGGTTAATTCTGCCAGGAACACTATTGAGACCTGCTTCTGACTGCTCTAAAAGAGCTGATGAGTCCTCAGTGTGTAAAAACACAAAGAAATAAATGCTATCTTCTGTTTGGGCTTGGGATGGTATCTGGCATCAGTCAGCAGGCAGTGAGCAATTGTATTGTGCATCACTTGTTTTTTCTCTTTTTATTGTCATCCTTATTATTTACTATTATTATTACATTTTGATTTTTTTCCAATCATTTAACTGTTCTTATCTTAACTTACAACACTTACTTTTGATTCTCCTCCACATTCACTGGGATGTGGGGGAAAGAAGGGCTGAGTGAGTTGCCAGCTGAGCTTACACCATGACACCATCTCAGCATCCTTTGATGGCCAATGCTTCTGTGATTCCTTTCCCCTTCTCTATTTCAACATAGAGACCAGTTGGTAGGATCCCATATAATACTGCAGACAGAGAATTAGAAGCTTGTATTCAAACTTGGGGAAATCTGTGATATATGTGAATGTCATAAATGTCAGCTAAAAAGCAGCAGAAGTGAACTTTTCAGTTTTTTAAGAGATCGAGTCTTGAGGGTTGAGGGGTTTTTTCCTTTTTCTTTACTTGTTACCAATGGAATTTTTTCCCCATTGTGTTGTTAAGAAGCACTGACAGCTGTGTGCTTGAGATGGTGGGGAGGGGAAACTCTCACTCACTTGACCTGAGTCTTTGGAGGAGAGCAGTGCAGCTTGGGGAAAAGAGCTCACTGCTGCTGCAGAATTCCAGCTTGGTCCTGTTTCTTGTTGTGTGGGGTAAGCCTCTGCTCCTGGGAGCAGCCACTGAACAAGGACCTTGTTATCTCCTCCTCACTAAAGAGGGGCCTGTCACTGTGCTGAGAGCAGTGTCTCTGTTGTACCAGCCCCTGCTCCTTCTTTGGCACTGCTCTGAGTTTTTTCGCTGCTCTGTAGCACGCACCTCCTGCCTGCCAAGACCTTCAGCATCTTCAGCCACAGCTCCAGAGTCACAGATCCACCCTTCCATCTGGGACAAAGCCACCATTGCCGTGTGCTCCCTGAGCCCGCGCCACAGCGCCCCCTGCAGCCGCAGGGGAATCACCGCACCTGCCCTGCCCGCTGGGAGCCACCAGCGCCCCTGCTGGCTGTGACCGGAACTGCACCCACGGGGAAAGCACTGTGCTCAGGGAAGCTGTTACTGGGTTCATGGCTCTGTTTTCTTGTTAATGCTGTAGCTGTTGTTGTTTGTTTGCCTTGTTATACACACTAGTAAAAAACTGTTATTCCTATCCCCATGCCTTTGCCTGAGAGCCCCCTTAATTTTTAAAATTATAGTAATTGGGAAGGGAGGGGTTTGAATTCTCCATTCCAAGGAAGGCTCTGCCCTCCCTAGCAGACACCTGTCTTTTCCAAACCAAGACACAGAGAGAGTCAAAGCAGTTCAGTGTGAAAATGCCTGTCGGCTGTGCTGGCATCTTCTAGCTGGTGGGGATCACACAGGTGGGTGCAGGATGCAGCTCCAGCATTGTTTTCTGTGCGTGGCTTGTTTCGTGTTTATCCCAAAGCACAAACAGTTTACCTGTGTACAAAGTTTTTGTGGGAATGGACCCTCCATCACCAGGTGAAAACTGCCCATGAGCTCAGCCATAATGTGGGGATAGAAGTTCCAACCATCTGTTCTGCACCTAAGAGGACTTGATTACTCTCTCATGTGGATCTTGAGAAAAGAGTTTTACTGCCTTCCTTCCCATTAATGCTGGTGTAATTTTAGTGACTACCACTGTAACCAAGAATTGCTGAACAGAAGTAATTATTATCTGTCAGCAGAACATGATTAAAAAAAAAAGAAAAGAAAAGAAAAGAAAAGAAAAGGATAGAGTTATCATGTTAGTGTTTTTCACATATGTCCATAGGTTCTGATCATATTGTGTTAAAAAACCTTAACTGAATATTGAGTCTCACAGGAAATTCTCAAGTGTTTTCTTTTCCATACAAAAATTCCATTATCACACCTTATATATACAGTTGAATGAATATTTCCTGTGAAAATGCCATGAAATCTAGTTTTCAAAGGCCCTGCATCCCATCTTACTCCTATCCTAATAGATCTTGATCAAGTCTTTCATGTAGACAGCTATGTTGAAAAGTCTATCATACATATTCATAGACCAGTTATTACAGATACAGTAATTGCTGCTTTACATGCTCCACAAGGTTTTATAAAATATTAATTGCCTATTATTCCTATTGCAGGTGGAAACACTAGAAAGATAGCTCCCTCCTGTAATATAATAAACTCATTTTCGTGTTACTTTATTGCACTGTGAAACAGAGATATGTGCATTGAAACCTAGCATGGTCTCAAGCTACACGATACTGTTCTGAATTTCTATTGCCTCAAAGTTAAGATTTTGACAACTTTAAATTTGTTAAAATTCTAATAACAGTGAGGTTTTACTCTAAAGTGTATCTAGACTGTGAGATGGGTACATGAAAACAGATTCCTCAGGCTATATACAGATTTTCCAGGCAAGAGGCCATGATCATGCACATGTATTTTTTTCCTGTGGTAATAAGACCATGCATTCATGGTCTTCTTCTGACAGGTAATTAAGAGATGTTCAGGGTTCATTAATTTTGTATTGTGTTCACTTAAGAAAAACACATGGAATAAAAAAAGTCAGAGAATCCCCATGCTAAAGGACTTAATCTACATTCCATTACATGGAACACAATGGTTTATAAAACATGTGGGAATACAAGACAAAGCTCATTCTGAAAGAGCCTGGAAAATGAGCTGGTGGAAAAGGAAGTAAGTGTTTGTGTCCCTATTTGTTGGTCAATACTTGAAAGCAGTGTTGGGAGGTTGGACACTTTTGGAAAGAGCACTGGGGTTGTAGATTACTTAGGGTTTTGATGAGAAGTAATTTAATCTGTGGAAAAAAAAAAAAAAAAAGTATTGACCTACATGCTGCACATAAACATCCAGGTCCTTACATTGGACCGCATTTGTTCCACAGTAAAAATCCCCTAAAATACGTGCAGCAAGAATATCTGGTCTCCAGGACCGACAACAACATTGTGACACCATTCTTTCAACATGCACTGCTTCTAAATGTATGAAAACCTTGTGTTACAGTACTTGTGGAGATTCTTGATTACACAGTTTTAATTCTTTCCAGTACAATAAAAAAGGAGACCAACAATCTGATGATCTGTCTAAAGTGTTATGCCCTATGGGCTGGATTCATATGCAACATCAGTTGTAGTAGTGTCTCTGAAGAAGACTGCAGAGATCAGTCTCTAAAAAAGAGATAACACATTTCAGAATTGTCAAGCAACTTAAATATTAAAGTGGATGTTGCTATCTGAAATTATAACCCCATTGAGTTAACTCTTGCAACACACTTCAGTGAGGTGTTGATATTTATAATTACCTAATCTGGCTCTAGAGTTGCCAGCTTAGGGAGTATCTAAACACAGGCACAGGGCCTAGTATAGAAAGGAGACATGGTTTATTCTGCTCAGGGTACAAGGTGGAGGTTTTCACAAACCAAGCACACTGATTGTCAAAACTTTACACTACATATAGATTTCAGCAAAGAAAGAAATCGCAGTTCATGGGTTACCTCGTTCTCTCATTAATTAATATTCTACTACCTATTGGTTAACGATTCTCTCTTCTCATGCTGATTAGTCTGCATGCTCAATCTTCCTCTTTTTTTGAATCAGGGTTTCTTGGGTCAGAGGTGTTGATCTCCTACCTGAAGACTAGAGATGCTGTGAATCGGCTCTGATTGCTTGCATCACACAGTACAGGGGACCTGTGGTGCCAGCCAGGTGACAAGAGACACAGCAGGAGCTGACACTCAGCAGCAAAAACCCAGACTGTTCAATAAAGCCCAGGTGGCCCTTTGTTCAGGACCTTTCCTTTGAAGTTATGAGGACTGTTTCACTGAAAGGCAAGAACGTGTTTCACATTCTCATTCTTTGTAACTCACTGGGGGAGTTTTTAACTATTTCTTACCTTTAGATATGTCAGCATTGCTGGAAACAATACAATCACAGAAAAAAATCAGTTATGTGGAAAATACAGAAACAAATGCTCTCTTCTTCTTCAATCACAAACAATTACATGAACTGTAGTATGCAATGAGAGTGCAGAATTTAGGCAGTCCAAAATTAGACATTTCAGCATTAGAAACATGAGTCTCAACACCAGCAATAAAACGATATCAAAAAAACCCTTTTATTAATGTATATTTTACAAACTCTCTGGGAAGAATTTTGCTAAAGCAGAAACAACAAGACGAAACCCTGACTATAATCCCAATTCATAGAAGAAAGTAAATATGTCATTATACAGGCTATAGGTATGAAAACAAATCCTGTTTTCTCATTTTTAATTATGGGTCTGATATCTGAAATTAAATAAATGTTTAACTGTGTAAAATTTCTGAAAGTAATCTCACAAGTTACATGCAGGTAATATCTTGAGGTATGTTTGGTCCACTGGTCAATAATGTTTATGGAAAATCAAAAGCTAAAGAAGTAGCTGGAAAATTATAGATACATTTGGTATTTATTAAGAGTTTCTTTGTATTCAGTGTTGCCAGAATCCAGAAAAGCATCATCATGGAATTACTGAAGCAGCTATTCCTGTTTTCAGTCTTTTCATCCTTGATCTTTGGTGCAGTTCTTGGTATAAATTGCTGTAATCCAGCTGACTTTGTCACAGCAACAGAGATCTTGATCTGTTGGTTTCTTTATACTGGATTTAAACATAATTAGCTGGAAAATTTATGACCTTCCTTCAGAGAGGAGATTCTACACTTTTTTTTTGTTGACGTGGAAGCAGACATCAAGATTGGCAAAGACAGAAACATGTGGATCTTATCTTTTTTCTCTTTCACATAGAGGATTTTAGGAAGACATTTTTACTTATATGAAGTTAATTTGCCTGGACTTCATTTAGAAGTTTTGTGTCTATTCACTCTTCAACTAATTCAGGAAATTTCCTGTTGAAGTTGAGGGCTATTCAATTTTCTAGTAATTCAACTGGTAGATTGTGCCTTAGCACTTAGAAGCTGCCTCAACAAAGGGAAGATTTTGTGGGGTTTTTTTATGGTTCAGATTTTTCATTACTGTGATCTACCTAATCAGCTGTATTGATCTATCACATTGCTGGAATGGCTGCAGTGCATTAAGGGTTCCAACAGGATCTTAAAGTGTATTCAAATTTAAGGCAATTTACACCACCTATATACTCCTAATGGCAAAGGAATAATTCAACAAAATCTTACAAAGGCTAGAAAATGGAGCATTAAAAAAAGCTTTTCTGAAAATATATTCTCGGAACATCATGTAAATCTTGGACAACATGAGAAATCCTTTCCAAATTCATGCCAAATGAACCTGTCAAATTACGTGCCACCTATTTGAAAGTTAAATGAGAAGATTTTCTCACAGGGAATATGTTCCTTGATTATCCGTATGAACACAGCTCACTTCTGTTGGCAAGAAGTCTGTTAATAGGTTTTCTCACTGTCATCAAGCAGCAGAATTTGAAGTGCATAAGAGTTAACAATACTGTGTATATTATGAACCAAAGACGTACAAAATAGAGGAAGAAAACCCTGAATAATGTGGTGAAGCAATTCAAGAACTCAGAAATTTGCCTACCACATATTTCCCTCATAATCACATTGCCCATCTGATTCTTCCTTCCCTGAACTCTTTAAATTACATTATTGCTTATTCAGTCATAAAGAAAAAAATGGGGGGAGAGGTAGGGGGGAAGGCCAAGCAACCTTGGGACACATTTTATAGACTTTTATTTAAGGCTTATGCAAAGTTTTGGGTTGTTCTGGTACACAATATGAAATCAATTCTATTTTTAAGCTTATGATATGAAGTTTTCTTGTGACTACACAAAGTGTTGTCTTCCTAAGTCTTCTTGTAGTAATGTTCTATTTTAAAAAGTTAAAGAGAAAAACCTCTCTCTGTTGGAATCAAGGTAAATATTGCTGCCTTTTTGAAATGGATTTATTTATATTTTTATGAAGAAATGTTTTGTCTGTCTCAGTCAGAGACTGAATGGCTGGTAAAAAGCAGAATAGCATATTTTCTGATTTCTGCTTCTTACAAAATCTGGATTTTAGATTCAATTATAGGTACGAGTTTAATTTTTTTATTAAAATTGAATGCAATAAGCATGACTATTGTCCTTTCCTCCCCACTATATTGATTCTTTTGTGTTCTCTTTGAAAAAACAAAGAGACCACCCAGAAATAATGCTTAACCATAAGGCTTACCAGTCCTGCAATTTTAATATATGGCTCAGGGTTAGAATCACCAAATCATGGGATCATTAAGATTAAAAAAATCCTCTAAGATCATGGACTCCAACCAACAAACCAGCACCACTGTTTGCAGCACCAAACCGTATCCCTAAGTTCCACACCCACGTGCCTGTTGAACACTTCCACACATGGTGATTCCACCCCTTCCCTGACCAGCCTGTTCCAAGGCTTTGCAATCCTTTTGATGAACAAATGGTCACATAATCACAGAAGCATAGACTATCCTGAGTGGGAAGGTACCTACAAGGACGGTGAAGTCCAACTCCCCGCCCTGCCCAGACACCCCTGCAATCCCACCCTGTCCATCCCTGAAAGCATTGTTTGAAGGCTCCTGGAGCTCTGTCAGCCTCAGAGGTGTGCCAATTCCCTGGGGATCCTGTTCAGTACCCAACTACCTTCCTGGAGAAAAACTTTATCCTAATATCTTTCCTCCCACTTTCCTGGAGAAATGTGTTTCTCTTGATCAACAGTTTGCAAGACAGCTCATTAGCCCACTATAAATTGTTAAAATACTTTTACCCTGTTCCAATAGATGAACAAATTGTGATTATTCTGTGCCCTTTGAGAAAATGTTCCCTATGCTCAGTATGGACCTATGGATCCTTTCCAAGTGACCTACTGAACCTCTTCCTCCTTTTTCTTCATAATGGAGCTAATGTCCTTTGTACAACTATTAATAGTTTCAGATCTGTTCTTTGCTACATCTCAAATATCATCCACTGTATCTGTTTACCTCTTTATTTTGTCTTTCTATCTCTTTCTGATTTTACCTATATCTGATTTCTCTTTACCCTGGCAACATACTTTGGATCCAAAACCAAAGAACAATTCTAGTATGTTTCATCTTTTGCTTCCATTGTTACTTTTTAACATTATTCATTTTTCTCCATTCCCAGTTATGGTGCAAAAATATGCTTCCATCTTTTGTTTAGTTATTTTGATATCCCTGCTATCCATTTTGTTCAATTTAGTTTCCCTTTCCTATATAAAACCAATATAGAATAAAGAGAGGGGTGTTAATAAAACCCACAACCAGCAAAACCAATATAAAATACCTCTCCATTCACCTACTAATTTCCTTCTTAATATTCCAAGGCATATAAAGAAAAATAGATAGGAACTGAATTTATTAAGATTCTGATCATGCGTGCTAATCTATTTTTTTAATACTAGGTAATTCCCAGATGCTTCTCATAATTACCTCTCATCATTTAGTAGCAGCACAGGAGAAAGCCTTGCAAATTTTCTTGTATTCACATGCAATTGGAACAAGGTCACTGGCTAGACCCAAGGACAACAGCTGTCAGTAAAACCTTTCTTCATTCCACTTTTCTATGACTAGGAAAAAATAATACTTACATTTTGGTCTTTGTTAGAAATAAGTGAAAACGAATATACTCTATTATTTCAGGCCTTTAGCAGGATATTTAAAAGCCTAGGGGATTTGCTTTCATCCTTTCCATTTTTCCAAAGTCTGGGTGCAGTGTTTTCATAATCTTAATGTCAGAGGTAATTCTCTGTGCTGTTTGAGACTTGAACTCTACAAAGTAGGCCAAGTATGCAGAAACTAAAATAAATCAACACAGAAAATAAAACTGGATAATAAACCTTACTGTTTTAAAATGCACAAAGAGTAACCAGAGCTGCTGTGATTATAAAAAAAAAAAAAAAAACAACAAAAAAACAAAAACAAAAACAAAAACAAAAACAAAACAAAAAAAAAAAACCAAAACAACAAAAAAACCCCAAACCAAAACAAAAAAAAACAACAACAAAAAAAACAGACCAAAAAAAACCCCTAAATCACTTAAGGGTTATATCCCTGACCTAGCTTTTGCAAGACATTATCTCTTATTCCAGTAACAATTGGCAACTAAAATTCTAAATCTGCAAATTGAAGAAGAATTTTTTTTTTTAATCATTGTGTACAGTTTTAACACAAGGCATTAAAAAAAGGAGCTGTGGAGTTCATTAATTCCTGCAAATGATCATTCACATGGCTTATTACAACAGACTGGAGGAAATACACTCTTCTCTGTATTTGGAGATGTACAAGAATCAGCCTCATCAGGACTAATGGCAATTATGAAGGTATATATTCTACACTCCCTCTTTTAATCTGGGTGAGTCTAACAGTCCATTAATATTAATATGTCAAAGGCAAGCATTGTGTAGATTAATGGAGATAGTTAATATGGAAAAACCATGTCTGCCTTTTGACCTTAAACAATGCTTATCTTTAATGTTCTTAGTAATTTAAATACTTCATATACTCAGAATTTTCTATAAAACATTAGTTTAAATTCTTATTCATTCTTTATTTTAAATCAATGAGATTCTATTAGGCTTTGGAGAAGAAGGCATTTGAGACCAGGAGAGGGAAGTGGTATGGACAGTTCAGATAGATTCAACAGAACATCAAGGAGGAAAAATGAGTCAAAAGTGAGAGTGAGTTGACAAGTGTACTCTAATAAATGTGTCACATTGCACAAAGAAACAAGTTTGTGGGGTCCACAGCTAAGAGCAGACTTTGTTTTAAAAATTACCTTGGGGATGAGGGGAACAAAAATTTAAGGAAAAATCAAGCAAGAGAAAAGAGAAAATCTTTCCTTAAATCGGTGAGATCAATGAGAGGGTTCTTAGATGACCATCATCCTTTGTCTGTCCTCTCCAATGTGGTAGTTGGTCAGCCCAAATATTTTTCTCACAGTACAGATCTGGTTTCCATCAGAACCTGCTCGCTAGCTGTTCCTGCTTGTGGCGCTATTAACACTAATTGGACCACACTTGATCAGATCCAGGTGTTGCATGATGACTGAGCAGCCTTGTCTAGAGGAGTGTGTCCTCCCATGGCCGTGAGGTTGGAACTAGGTGATCTTTCAGGTCCCTTCCCACCCAAACCATTTATTAATTCTATTATTGTTGAGCTTTGTGCCTACATATAATTCAATAATATTTAATGGGAATATAGGTGACATTGGTCATGCTCCTCATGCTGCCTAGTAGATTTTAACCTTATAAAGTCTAGAGACTTTAATGCTACAATGCAAAGCATGGAAATATAGAAAGAAAAGAGCAGCACACACCAAAGTAGAAACTACAGGTTGCAGAACTGAAGGCAGAGGGACCCCTTGGCATGGTCCTGCTCACCAGCATTGCAAATCCTGGCCTATGCCACATGCAAGAGATGTGTCACATGCGAGAGGTGTCACCTGCTGAATGGCCCCCTGAATGACATTGCTGCCTATTACATGATATCTCCACCATGTTCTGCCTGTTTTCCTGATCCTTACACAGCCACAGAAATACTGCAGCAAGAAAGGAATTCCTCCATGGCTCCAAACAGCCAGCTATATGTGGTATATTTTGGAAAAGAGGCCTTGCCAAGTCTGCCCATCAATGGTAAGGTTTCATCTGGACAGTTTTTTACTCTAACATCATGGCATTAGGGCTTCAATAGCATACATTATTCACTACTTGGATGCATTTAGCATATTCAGTATTTTCCTTTGCAACTTTTCTGAAGCTGATACTCAGATTACAAATCCATTCGGAGTTTATAGGTTCCAGAGAGTAAGCTACCTTGATTCCACCTACCTCCCTGTCATGTTTGTCAGGACTGGGAGAAATGTGCCTTCATTTAGACTTTAGAGGCTTGCAGCTGATCTGCAGGACAAGAAGCATTTAGATGTTTGTTTCATATGAATCTTGGAAAGCTGTCAATTTTCTATTCATATGCTTCAGCACTATGTACCAAATATCTCTGGGATTCACAGGTTTCAGAACAGGTGAGCATTCATATGCAATGTGAAACTCCTTTTCTGTTAAATCGTGGGACAGGGTATGCAGCAGCACGGGACAGAATTCTTTGGAGACAGGGTTGCTCTGGAGACACGAGGTTTATTGCCAGGGCAGAGGGTGGAAGGAGCCCTGCTCTCAGCTGCCAGCCTCCAGCTGAGAGGGTCCTCCGAGAGCAGGATGTTCACAGAGGAGGGTGTTCACTGAGAGCTTATTTCCTGTTGCTTTACAGTTTTATCTCTTTCTCTATTGAGTATTCTAACTAACAGCAACCAACTGATACAGGACACAAATCCTAATACATTTACATACAGCCTATAGGAAGTACCACATTACCATAGGGGCTACATTCTAAACCTTAAGAGATAATATTTAAGTTACCCTGTTCCTGCCAGCGTGGCAGGAGCCCTTTGCCCCTTGAATCTTATGTCATTCCTTTGTTTGCTAGAGATGCTGCTCCTGTCTTCTGGGTGGTCTGCTCACGTTTCTCACCACTATTTCTACTTCACTCATCAGCTTTATATCTTCAGAATTTCCCGCCAAACAATCATATTTGTAAGGTTTCTCTGTCTCACCATTTCCAACACTTTCCCACTGTGATACTGGCAATTTCATAACGGTTCTTAGGGCTATTTGAGAAATCAAAGGACATTAAATACAGTGTACCCTCTTCCTGGCCATTCTCATTAAATTCCTACTTCCCTTTTCCTTGTTCTCCATTTTCTTTTTAAATCAAATAAATGTTTAAAATTCATGCATTACAGATTTAATTTACGTGGAAATGGGTGGTATAAAGCAGGAACAGTCAGCTTTGTTCTCATGCATGTGAAAGGACTGCTCCTCTGCCCCATCCAGAACAGAAACCAAAGAAAAGATATCTCCCAGCATTTTGGTCTGTTGTTTCTTTTCAGTGTCCTTAAAAGTTCATGCAAGTTCTGAACTAGCTCTTTTGCCATCGTTTCACCACTGATCTCCCTAGAGAAACTTGCAATGAATGTAGAAACCTCTTCCTTGCAGGATTTATTAGCTTTGTCTTCCAGGGACCCATAAGGATTAATGGGAATTAGTGTAGTATGGCCCTGTGGCCCCACATGAGAGTTCTCCAAATTCCATCTTTCCCTTGATGCACTATGAAATATTTCCTTCTGAATTGTTACAATGATTGAGAATACTGCTTTCTCCTCTGTCTTCCCACCTCCCCAAGGGAGTTTATCATCATATCTTTAGCATCAATAATCCTAATTTGTCTACACAGCTTGGAATATTTAAATCTAAAGACACATTTTATGCTGAATGTCTACACTGCGTGATTGAGTGGTAGAGCAGTGCCTGAACTGTGTTGTTTTCCACAAATTCACATTGTCTTTGGTAACTCCCTATTTTTCTTACTGCCTGAGTTATTTGTATTCTAAAATGTGATTTCAGTGGGGTTCCTGCTAACCCACACATTTTACTCCTATATTTTATATCTCTCCGCTTGTTCTGCTAAAATAGTTACTGACTTTTTTCTTCCTTTCCCAGGACAACTCAGCTTGCTTTATGATTTGGATCAGCTGGGTGGTTTTTTGTTTGTTTGTTTGTTTGTTTTGTTTTTCCTGTTTTTGATTAATTTTCTTACTGATGTCTTCATGATCCAAACTTGGGAAGGAATCCTTTCAAAAGTTTTGCCTTTCAATGTTTTTCAATTACAAACTCAGGACAGTGTTCATGGTATATCTTGAAATTCTCATCTCAGCTTGTTAGTAAGACCCCAACACCTTCATCTACAGTCCAGTATGTTACCTCTAATACAGAATTCTCCCTGTTCTCAACCAAGCTTTCCCAATGAGCTCGGATAAAGGTTTCATTGTTTCTGTTCCCTTAAATGTAAATTTAGGTCAATTAACATAAATTATGTTCTTTCTTTCCTCTCTTCTGTTTGCGTGTTCTTTGTTTACTTTAGAAATCCCATTTTCCCTATTACCTTAATCTGGCATGATGGTTGTGTTTCTATGTACAGCCTTCTTTTATGCACAGTTTTACTGCCTGCTTTACTGAAAGTCTTGTGTAAATGATTAACTTTTGCCACATTACATGCACCTGCCGATAGGTAGCAACACAAGATAACTCCATTACATCTAATTTGCACTTCTTCTTTGGTGAGATTTTGGTGAGGGAACTATTTCCAGAGAGGTTACAATCACAGTTAACAACTTAAGTATGCCAGAGGTGACTTATCTCTTACTGATGCCACTGGAAGCTCTTCTTCCCTGTGACAGGTGTTCTCTCCTAGTGCTGACTTCTACCACTCCCCCAGTCATTTCTTCTGCATTTCCATCATAGGACCACGGAATGGCTTTGTTTGGAAGGGACCTTAAAGTCCATCTTGTTCCACCCCCTGCCATGGGCAGGGACACCTTCCACTGTCCCAGGTTGCTCCAAGCCCCATCCAACCTGGCCTTGGATGCTTCCAGGGGTAGGGTAGCCACAGCTGCTCTGGGCTGTGCCAGAGTCTCATACTGTCTGAGTAAAGAATTTCTTCCTAGCATCTAACCCTTCTCTCCACTAAGGGAGTTTTACAGAAGAAGGACGTGGTGATGTAGGTCACCACTCACCATTTAAGCTCTTGATACTCCATCTCTCATTCATGATCATGCTGATTCATTCAACTGAACAGGTGCAGATATCAGCAGGCGGCAATATGTGGGCGGGAACTCCCTGCAAGGGTAATTCATGATTACGGATCTATAGGTGACCTTGCAAGCTGCCTTTTAAAACAGAATTTGGTTTCTTTTTAATGAATGAATCACTCAATGCCTGATGCTATAAACTAATGCAAAACATCACTTATTAAAAGGACAAGCATGCTAGGATTAAGTGAGGATGATGTTGATATGCATTATTTCTTATGTGTTTCACTCACAGATTTGAGATAGCGTTTAGCCTGCTAGAAGAAATTTCAAATTTCAAGAACCGACATAGTATCATTTTCCTGGTTTTATAAGAATTAAATTTCATTGAGTTTTTTAATTCCCCCCATATGAAATAAATATTTACCCATATGGCAAAAACCAAGTCCAAACCCAAACCTCAAACCAGAACAACAGCAACTACAACAACAATGTGCAAACAAAACCCATCACACCCGCAAAACCCAACCCAACCAACCAACTGACCAAAAAAAATAAAACTAAAACCAAACCCAAACCAAACCAAACAAAACAAAACAAAAAAACAACGAAAAAAACCCCAAACAAACAAGCAAACAAACAAAAACCCAACCAAACAAAAGAGAAATCAAAAAACCCAACCAACCCACCAAACCAAATCAAAACAGAACAAAAAACCAAAACTATAAAACAACCATTAAAAAATCACCTACTAACAGCTAAAGATGATTGTATATTTGTGAGGTACTGACCATAGGAAACTCAGCAAAGAAAATTAAAGACGTTGAAATTGCTGGTAGTAACTGAAGCTGTCGGTTTTTCTACTACCCACATTACTCTTTAACATGAACAGGAAATGTGATTGTAATGGATATATTCTCACTTCGGTGAGCCAGGTAACAATATTGAACTAAGGCTGCCTAATGCAAGCAGTCCTTGGATCTTACAAACGTGGTAAATTGTTGAAATAGTTTTGGCTTCTGAAAAGCTGTTTTACTGAAACAGGCAGACTGGTACAGAATTTTAGCAAGTTAGGTGCACAGGAAATTTTTTGAAAGGTGTAATCCATAGGGTGAGAGAAAACTAGGCACTCAATAAGCACTGAATATTTCCTCCCTGCAAGAACACAGTTCCTGAGGTTTTTTTTGTGATATATGAGGTACTTTAGTGCAAGAAAAAGTTCTGTCTGGGATAAGAACCTCTACAAAAAGCCTCCAAGAGTCCCCCAAAATTGTGCGCAGACATCTGGAGGTAAGATGCTCTGTAGTACATCTTGTTTGTTGATAGTTAATCTGATCTAGCACACAGACAATGCAGTCAAGAGAATCTGGAGAATCCCCAGCTCTCCCTAGAGCAGAAACCTGGGTTTGTCTCCCTGAAGAGGTGCTTGTAACCTACTGATCTGAATTTACATATTTTAATCTATAGCTCGTATTGGTCTACTGTGGCAGTGTCTCAGAACAGTGTTGTCTCTCAGAGATATGTGACAACAGATCAGTGGGCATACTAAATGGTATAGCACCTGAATGAAGAGGAATTTCAGAGATTATGACAAATAAATCAAAAAATGTAACCTAATATTCATTAGAAAACTCCCCATTGGCTGCTAAAACCAAATGTTGCAAAAGCACCCATTGTTTCTTAAGAGAGTTCACAAATATCAACAAATAAGAAAAAAAATCTCAAATCGCCATGAGAGATTTAACATAAAGAATAGATCCTAAATGAATCACTATCCCTTTTTTTCTGCTACCAGCATCTCTGTCACAGCTGTGAAATTTTAGGACGAGAACTGTCCATTTACGTGTGCTTTCACAGAAACTCTTCAATAACTTCTGGGATCTCTTGTGCTGCTGGACTGGAAACTACATTTAAAGGGGCACACATCAGGAAAAACACAACGGTGTTTTTCACACAAGTGTTCTAGCTGAACATAAAAACCAGATCCTGAAATTACCCCATGTAAGGACATAAATGCATTCATGCATTTCTCAGACCTGACTCTCAACACAAACACAAAAGATTTCTCTTAAGTTTTGTGGAAAAGGAAATGCAGGATCATATATATAATATTTACAGAATTTAGCCCCAAGTTCACAGACCCTTTGATGATTCTGGTGATCACCCAATGCCTATCACTGGGTTATGTGCCAGGTTAGGTTTTCTGAGGAATGCTAAGCCTGTGTTATGGAGACCACCTTTATAAATAATTATTTTGGGGCCTTTTTTATCAAAACGGATCCTGGAGAATGATGACAACCGATGTCACATAACTGCCACAGATTTGAGAAAAAAATTGTGCTTAAATAAGGCCATGAAATATGACCATTAAACTAATTTCAATGGCTGCGCTGCTGTTTTTTAAAAATTGTGCATGAAGGCCAAATGAATTGTAGTTATATGTCATTCAACAGATGTCAGCTGAAAAGATTATCTTGACATCATATAGTGAAATACCTTTCCCAAAACTATGAGCATATTTAAGCTCTATCACTTTTAGGAATTTTAGACAGAAACACTGCTCCTGTGAGGAAGGTGATGGATCACAACAGTCACCCCTCTCCATTTCTCGCCCAGAGCACTCTTTGCTTGGAGCTTTTCCTGAGTGATATCCCATATTATTCCACATTTGCCATGAGGAACTGTGAGTTTAAAGTCAAGGCAGACAGATAATGGACACAGATGGCAAACAAATTGTTTCCTGTTGAAACTGGTTTGCAATTTAAGAGAAAAAGGCTTTGGATTCTTCAAACCCTTCTCCCCACTGTCCATATCATTGTTCCAATGTATTTTAATGTATAAATTGTTATTATTTTTAAGAAAATGTAATTTTAAAATATTGCCTCAATTTTCAGTTATCTTTGTAACTTTCTCTATAAATTTTAAACTTTTACACCTCCTTCTCTAGGTTTTCATCATGTTGAGGCAGCTACATTTTTAAGACCTACTCTGCAGGCACTGAAGTGGTCCTTCATCTGCTTTTGCTTTTATCCATCAGCTGAAGAGGCTAAGGATTATTTTATAGATTTTCCTGATTTCTAGTTAGCAACATAATCAGCCAGATATATCTGAGTAGTTATAGATATGGGTGGTTATTTGCTTTATGGAATCTCATTTGATTAATGTGTCTCTCTTGTGCTTAAAAATATGTGTATTTTATAATCTGCAAACAAGAAATCCTGGATGGCCATCTGCATTTGGTTTTAATCATCATTCTCAGCCACTGATTTTCCCATGACGTAGTCACTGTGTGTGACTTTTTGGAGCTTTTATAGAGAGGCACAGAAAGTCCACACCTTGTGTGAGCAGAGGGCAAATCCTCAGGCATGAAACCTCCTCTGTATTTCAGCCAGACTGGAATGAAATACTGTTATACAGGCCTGACTGCTAAATACACACTGGTGACTAAATGGAATTTTTAAATAAGGCAGAGAAGGTGAAGGTAAATAGAGCTTTTAATTGCACATTTCCACACAGTCTTGCAAAAGGTTATTTCATGCATCAATAAAGGCATGTGGAAAATAACATTTACTTCTGGCAGAGGTTTTGCCTCACATACCTGCCAGCACAGGGATCACAACATCTGCTGTGCAGCAGCATGGCACTGTGAACTCAAGGTTCCATCTGCAAGCAAAAACAAAAGGTTTGCTGAATCTCCTGCACCTTAGGGCTCAAGGTCTATTTTTGCTCTCAGGCATGGAGTTAGAAGAATATAGTCAGTCCCAGTGGCAGTAAATGACTTTTCCATAGGTATTGTTTTCATTGCACCCTACTGACAGGAATAATAATTAAGAAAAAAAAACAAACCCCAAAACCTCAAAACATGCAGTTTCCTCTAGCCCAGCCCTGTAAAAACATCACAAATTTACAAAGACAGCAAAAAAGGGGCAGGAATTACTTTTTTTATATTGGAACTCAGGGAAACGTTAATAATGCAGGTTTTGTTTTGTTGTTTTGGGGTTTTTTTGTTGTTTTGTTTGTTTGTTTGTTTTTTAATTTATAGATCAGGAAAAAGAGGAAAATGCACAAATAAACACAGCTAAATCTGGCAAAGGTTATTACAGGTTATTTAAAAATTTATACCCTGTGACAAGTCTTTTAATACTGTAGTCATGTGTGCTTGTCAGCCTAAAAGTTTAGGTAGACTTCAGCACTTTTAAGAAATAGGGCTGCTTTTCTATGTTTTTGAAAACATAACAAAAATTCCTCTTCCACCCCCCACCAATTCCTAATTGACAACAGCCAAAAAACACCAAATGCAAACATGATTAATTTAGGACTAACATTACTGAAATAGCTAAGGTAGTCTTCAGATGAGATACACATCAAGAGCATTATGATAATAAAGACTTATAAGCTTTGGAAAGGTTGAAGATATTTTCTTAAGATAATTTGCATAAATATTCCATTATCTCTGATCTTCATTAATTCACTTAATGACAATATTGAGATGTGGAAACTCTGATCAAAAACTGATTAATAGTTATACATGCAGGCTCTTTTGACATTGTGGGACATATCTTCTAATAATAACCAACACTGCTACAGAAGATATATGAAGTAATTTTCTGGTGCATTTGGGTTAGTTTCTGTAGTAGAATCTACTGTGCTTGCACAGATTCTCAAAAATAGAAAAGTATGAAATAAATGGATTGTTTGGGTTTTCAGAAGTCAATCCTACTAAAACCCTAGAAGAACGAGCATGTTTTAGACATTGGATATGAGTGTTCTTTAACCATTTAACTCTTTTCTGCAAGTCCTTCTGTTCCAGTCCCAATGTAGCCCAGCATATAATTAACACTGTGAGCCACACTATGAGTCTTAACTACAATTATATTTATAAAAGGGAAAAGAATAGGTAGGTAAGTCCCTTGCTGTCCAGCAGATATAAAAAAGCTTTGTTTCTAGGCAGTAGTTTCACTGCAATTCTTCTCCTCTCAGACAGCTCTTCTGTTTCTCTGCATCCCAAAAGAGCACAGCACCCACCACTTTCTTTGTCTCAGCTCCTGTGTGCTGTGGAACATGAAGGCTTCCTTTTTATCTGAGCTCGTTGCTCTTTTTAATACATGCCTAAAGCTTGAAGCTCTCTCTCATTTAGTTTTGCATTTTGTGATGCATTCCCAGCAACACAATCTCTGTGTGAGTTTTTGATTTGAGTCGGGTTGGCCCTTTGGATTTGCAGTGCACCTAATGGCACCTCAAAAAGCCAACAGCAAGACACTAAAGTGCTGCTGGTTTAGACCTAAATGCACAAGGAGATGCCAGGAACTTATATGCCTCCATAGGGGTTTGGCATTAAGGTCCCCCAGGAACACACAGCAGCTGCAGCCAGCAGTTAAAATCCTCACTACTGGATATTCACAAGGCCATTTGCTTGTCCCTGGCAGCACTGAGCAAATAAACCCTGGATCCTATTCAAGCCCCATCAGGCAGGAGCTGCTGAACCGTGAATTCCTAACTCCTGCAGGAGCCTCGTGCCACCAACGTAACCAGAAATACCCACACCATGCACTGGAGGAGGTGGGATCCTCCTTTTTTCCCTTTTGCGTTGCAGTTTACCCCATAGCCAAAATTCTCACACAGTGTTTGTAAGACAGAGACAAGTCTGACTCACAACCTGGGAAATCTGAGCCAGTGTTTTCTGCATTTCTGTGGAGAGTGGGCTGAGAAGAGCAGAGTTTTGCTCAATTTGTAGCTGAAATTTGGATGGGAGTCAGACGATATTAAATGTCTAGATGAGTGAATGTTAATTCATCAGTTTAAAAACCTACACGTCTGCTGTCTTCACACAAGTCCTTTACAGTGAGGGTGGTGAAACACTGGCCCAGGTTGCCCATGAGAAGCTGTGGCTGCCCCTCCATTCCTGGAATCATGCAGGGTTAGTTTGGATGGCACTCTGAGCATCATTATCCAGCAGCTGTCTCTGTTCATGACAGGAAGCTGGACTGGATGACTCTAAAGGTCCAGCCAAAATTATTCTGTTAATTTTATGGTCTTTTATATATCTTCTTCTCTTTCTGCCAATAGCAGAATATCCCTCTTCTACTTCATGATCAGAAGAGGACAAAACTGCCTCCACTTTTCTTCCCACTATGTCAGAAAACACAGATGATGCAGCAGTGTTGTGTTCATATTTTCCCAATGTCTCCACAGCACTCAGAGTTAACAATTAAGAATAAATATCTTAACTATCACCTGAAACCCAGTGTCCTGCAAACCCCTGCTGTGATTTTATGCTGTTATTAGTTTTGCCTTTTGTCAAACTTATCTGCCCTTCCACAACTCAATATTGAAGATGCCTCCTTCGGTTGTCTGAGTATGTTAGCAGCCATAGTAAATAAATAAATAAATAAATAAAAGAGTAGTTAAAAGTGGAAATAGATTAAAATCAAGATGGAAAGGGTAAACAAAAAGACAAATCAAGATGAAAACAGTAAAAGCTCATCAGAACTGAGCACTGTAAATCTAGATTAGGAAGGCATCTTAGAAAATTAACAAAATTTGAAACCACAAAATTTGCAAAATTGATACCCCACAGCTGCTGTTGGACACCTCCTGAACCTTGTTGCATTTGTCCTGTAAAAAAAGCACAGAGTTTTATATCTTTTGTCCTCCATTTGTAGGATGGATGATCCTTTTTCTCTGGAAGCTTGCTCCACCTTTTCATTATCCTAAGAGAGGTTTGTTTTCCTATGCCACACAGTACTGTGGCCCTGTTCCACAATGTTCAGTTTGGTTACCCTAAAAAGAAAACTTATTACCAAGTTCCAGGGTGGTGTTGAGTGTGGTCTAACAAGCATCAAGTGCAGATATTAAAACTTATACTGAAAAAGCATTTCCATTGTGTGCTGAGTCACAGTCGGGCCCAGGTGCCAGAGGTGAGCACTGGAGGGACTATATCTTAGTGAATTTTGTTTTTCTCTTCTATCAGACTAAGAAACAAAGTTTGGGAACAGAGCATAAGAGAAGGGAGGAAAGCTTTTCGGTCACTAGCAGCCTGCAAATTTATGCAGCTTGCTTTGAGCACTGTATTTTGAGACTAAGTAAGGTTTACAGGGACTTAGATACTTAAGTCAGGATTGTGGAATGAAGCAGACAGCAAAAAGCACTGTGACTTAGGAGGGAGAATATGATTCTGCAGCTGCTGCTGATCCACGAATCTATCCAGATACATACTACATAGATTCTGATTGCTGAATGTCTAGAGGAAAAAGCAGCAATACATTCATGGCATATGTTAACTGCTCTTACACTTCTTGCAAGTAACACAGTTTCTTCTGCCCTGAAAGCATGTTTTCATCTAACAGGGAATAAATACTAATAGGACAGTTCCTGCTAGAAAGAACAGCTCCAATCCCCTAAATTAATTTAATTCTCTTGGGATTTACAGAGCATTAGAGGATTTTATTGCTATTGATTTCTTTTTCAACTTGACTCAGAACAGGACTTATAATTTTGAGGTATGATTGTGCGGATGTGGCTCTGTTAAGTATCTCCTTTTGTAGGGACACTCAAACAAGCTGAGAGTGTTGGGGTTGTTCCACTTGGAGAGGAGAAAGCTCCAGGAAGACTTTATATCCCATTCCAGTGTCTAAAAGGACTGCAAGAGAGCTTCAGAAGGACTTCGGACAAGGATCTGGAGTGACTGGACAAGGGAGGAAGGTTCCACATGGCAGAGAGCAGGGTTAGATGGCATAGTGGGAAGAAATTCTTGTCTGGTACAGGGTGCCCAGAGAAGCTGTGGCTGCCCCATACTGGAAGGGTCCAAGACCTGGTTGGACAGGGCTTGGAGCCACCTGGGCTATTGGAAGATGTCCCTGCCCATGGCAGGGGGTTAGCATGCCATGATTATTAAGGTTTCTTCCAATCTGAACCATTTAAAGAATCTGATAGTCATCACTGCCTGCAATTGTGCAATCTCAACAGACTGTTTCAAGTAAGGAGGTGGTGTATCTCAGCATGGGCAGGTTAAGCCATTCAAAGGAGAGCTCAGGTGAGAGACCAACTGCGCCTCCTTTCTCAGAGTGGGAAGGCAGTGTCATTTACAACTCAGGAATTGCCTATGGAATAAGCCCTAATGCAGTCAAAGTCCTTTGTAATTTTCTTCTACCTTCCCTTTCCAGTTACTCATTCTAAAATAGAGGTGTTGATCAGGATGAATCTTTGCTTTGGTGACATCAAAGACAGGAGTGATTCTTTGTCACATAGGAGGGAGATCAATCATTCACTAAGCTGCCTCCAAAATATATATGAATTCAGGAAATAATGAAAATATTGGTTTTGTTTGAGAGGGTAGGAAACAAATCTGGCTCTGTCTCTTCCTCCCACTCACCAATAGATGGTGGCAAATCTCCTTCCTTATCGTTGTCAAGGGCTTGGGATTCTGTGAAGGAGATGCATCATGTTTCTTCCAGAGTTTTCACTCAATCCTGTTTCCTGAATATTGTTAATCTTTTCCTCCCTAACGCTAGTCTCACTTTTTTTCCAGTTTTTCTTATCAAAAGCTGTAGGAAGTTTCAACTTCATTTTAATCTTCTTTGCATGTAGCATTCTACCTTCATCTCTTTCTCAGGCAAAGCAGAGAAAAGGACGTGGTGATTAATCCCTTTAGAGTTCACTACCTCTGAAACCTGTGGGGGATTAATCATTTTAACAACCGATGTAGGTATGTGGTAGATGGTTGGTGTCTTTAAAGCAAATTTAAAAAATAAACTGTAGCTCAAGCAAACAACACAGCTATGCTTCAGGGATCAGGAACACTAATTCCTTGGGCTAAATACATCAGAAGTCAGGATGGATTGTGTGAGTATCTGAAAGTCTCTTAAAAAGTGGTCTTGGATAATAGTGATGTTCCTTTAAAAGGAAATAATTTTGAATATGTGGCTTGAGCAGAATTACATGTAAGAGTTTATCAAGATGACATAGCTCTTTCTTTTCTGCTGGAAGTTTTTTCACTAGTGTGAGAGAGGCTATTAAAGGATGGTACTGGTATTAATAAGCACAACCTTATATTGTGCTTCAGCTGTATCAAGAAGCTATAATTATGTGAAAGTTTACTGTGGAAATATTTTATTTAAAAATGCTGGCGTGTCCCCTAAAACAACCAACAGGTCTTCAGAAAGTAAAGTTGTTCTACAGGGTGCATGAGAAATTACTTTACCCTCAAATTGACTCCTTTGTCTAGAACAGAAGATTCATGAATCACTCTGCAAAGTTTTGCAGCCATCTATTTGGAATATACCAATTTTCATGTTTTCGCTTAGTCTATTGTAATCTGTTTCCCTTTGCCTTTAATCTCATTTTAATCTCGCTGAGACAACACAATGGAGAATAACAAAAATTACTTTTCACTGTAGCCATGGAACAATCGCTCAGTAAATTGTATTTGAAAAGAAATATCTTAATTTTTTCTGTAATCTCATAGCAATGGGGATCAAAGCGACACAGACCCCCTTGTGCATCCAAAGCAGATCAGTTTAGTGTAGAGATCTCACCCTTTATATACCTTTCCACTCTACCTGACATAACTGAAACTAAACCCAGAGCTAACAGAGCTCAACAGAAGGAAGGCACCCATGGCTGCCCCAGCTGCAGTGCTGCTGTCCACGCGTTCTACCACCCGGTCACCTTTCTGCTCACACGCTGTCCATGCGTCTCTCCAGCCTCACTTCCAGCGGGCTCTCTCCTCACTCCTCACTGCCTCTCAACCGACTCACAACCATCCAGCCTGCAGCTGTGCCTTTCCCACAGGGCCTTCTGGTGAGAACAAACCTTAAACACTTTTACAATTATAAACCAAACCCTACATAATGTCAGTGTGTGACCAGACCTCTCCCACATTTTGTCAAACCAAGAAAGTAGAGAACTGAAGACATGTGAATAAATGTTTGAGAGGTTGTAGTCAAACACAGCAAATGGAACAGAGTGAATGACAGAAACAATAATGTCTTGATAAATGTATTACATTGAAAATGCAACATTGTAAATGTCATAGAGGCCTCATTCCACCTCCTGCCATGGGCAGGGACAACTTCCACCATCCCATGGTGGTCCAAGCCCTGTTCAAGCAGGTCTTGGACACTCCCAGGGATCCAGGGGTAGCCACACCTTCTCTGGGCAATCTGTGCCAGGGCCTCACCATCTTCACAGGAAACAATGTCTTTCTAATATCTAATCTAAATCTATCTTTCAGTTTAAAAACATCCTCTATTGTGCCATCACTGCCTGTGTATAAATCACTTGCCCTGTTTTTCATAAGCCCTCTGTAAGTACCAGAAGCTGCTATAAATTTTCCCCAGAGCCTTCTCTTCTCCAGGTGAGTACCCCCAGCTCTCCCAGCTTGTCTCCATAGGAGAGGGGGTCCAGCCTTCTGAACACCTTTGTGGCCTCCCTTGGGCCTACTCTAAATGTTTCTTGCACTGAGCACTCCAGGCCTAAAGGCTATCCATGGTCAACTGCATGGATGAGAGGCAGAGAAAACTCACTACTTCACTAAAACTTTAAATAAAACTTTCCCACAACAGCCTCATTGATAAGCTGAGGAAGCACATGCTCTGTGATGAGCTGACAATTGTCCAGATTTCTGATCTCACCAAGTGCTGATCAGGGACTCCATGACGGTTTGGCAGCTGGTAACAAGTGGAACACGACAGGCATCAATACTTGGGCCAATACTGCTCAATACCACCATTGGCCTTGATGCTGAGGATGTGATTCCTCAGCAAATTTCTGAATGATTCAAAGGGAGAGGGAGATGGCAAATCAACAGCAGATCTTCATTTCAGTGAGACCTCGCTAAAATTAAAGATTGGATCGTTAGAGAATCCTAGAAGTTCAGCAAGAAAAAGTGCAAAGAGCTGCTTCAGGACAGAACAGACCTGCCTATGAACTGGCATGGGCTAGAAACAAACTGAGGGCTCTGCTGAAAAGCAACGGGAGTAGCAGTGGGTAACAACATGCATACAAGCCATCTGCACATTTTTATTGTGAATAAGGCAAACCACACACCAGGCTGCACTAGGAAAAACACAGCCATCAGATCAAGGGGAGTTATGACCCCATTTTGCTTAGTGCTGGTGAGAAGATGACTTCTCAGCATGTTATAAAAATAAAATATAGGTATGGCTAAATTAGGAGGTGGGGTCCTCACAAAAATCTTGTTTGAGCTTTTTGCCAGTGTGTTTTCAAGTAATCTGCACTCTAGTCCCCTTAATAACATTTACAGGATGAGTGAGTGGGTGTCTGGCTTGTCTCAGTGTCTTGCTGCTGCAAGTTTATGCAGGGGAAAAAGGTCAATGTATTCAACTCTGAATCACAGCAGTGGAAAGGAGAGAAAAAAAAAAAAAAAAACGGATTTTCTTGCATTGCTGGATTTACATATGTCCTTGGGGAGCAGACATCCATGTGCCAGCTGTAGAATTGTCTGCTGAAACCAGCTAGCTCTGCCTGTTAATACACAGCTTGCTCAGAGGAGAAGGTCAAGGCAACTTGTATTAATTGCAACTGATATTAATTGCATATCTGATGTTGCACAGTAGCCATGCAAATGTACCTGTCTGTAGCAAAGGTTATAGTTTGTAAAAATGGAACAGCATTCCGGGCAAAGGCACTTATAATAAATACTAATAAATTAATGCTGATGAGACATTAATGAGATATACTGTCAGTATTGCTGCTGCTTATGGTTTGTTTAGCTTTCTAAGCACAGTTTATCTGAGAATCTCAAAAATATTAAAGTGATTTGTAGGAGTGCATTTTTTACACTGAGCAAGTTCCCATATAGGGAAAGGTTGGGCCTAGCCCCTTGTATTTCTTATAAGGTAGAAAACCCATAAACTTCTGTAAGGTTTGGATAGCCATTGGCTCAGGGCCAAAAGAGAAGCTTTGATTGAACCCTGTCACTGCCTGTCAAAGCCTGTATCCATTTCTATTGGCAGCTTGCCAGTAAAGCCCACCTGAAACATTAAGTACTTAAGATAGAAAACAAAGAAGCCAAGGGGCTTTTTAGCTTGTCTTCGCAAGGTGTTAGAAGCTGCTCTACCACTTGTGCTCGGCTTTATATTTTGTTTATATAACAGTTTGTTATTTTCATTTATTAAACCTTTTGCTTTACAAAACATCCCCTGAAGAGCTGTCTTGCTTATTTTTGTGCCACATCCTGGCAGGGCAGGACCCCCCTCAGGGTGAGGATTACCTCAGTGATTAATCACTTAGATTTCATAGAAACTCTAATCATTTTCTTTTGTTTAAAATTGAAATTTAATGAAGGTTAAATTAGAGGCAGAACTAGAAAAATCTTGTATAATCCTTATTTCAGTACTTCTCATGGAACAGAAATACATACTCTTGCACTCAGGAATGGTACCCGTTCTCATTTATGTAAGTTCTAGATGTATTTTGGCCACCATGGAGCAACAGAGAAGATCCAGTGGAACAAATGCAGTCAGCAACAGTTTCCTACAAATACACAAAACCAGATCACTGATGGAAAAAAAGACCCAAAACAACCAAATGAAAAAGCAGAAATGAAAAAACAGAAATGAAAATGAGACATTTGAGTCTCATTTACTTCATGCTGGTTTTATAATTAATATGAAACTTAAATTTAAAACAAACAAAGACTTTTCCTTGGGGTTGGTTCCATTCTGTTTTTGTTAAATTATTTTTCCTAGACCCTGATGAAAGAAACAAATATATTAAGGATTGCATATTAATGCTAGTCACTAAGCTAGGCTAAAACATTACCTATAACATGATTATATTTAATTGTTTCCCTTCCTTATAAATGCAGTAAAACTAACTTTCCAATCACATTGCATAATTATTTTTTCAATACAGAAAGCTTTACATATGTAAATAGAAGGATTTACATATAAAATTAAAGATGTAATTTTCATTGTAAATGAAAAAGTATTTTCAAACAAGCTAGAAAAACACCACACAGAATGACTGAAAGCTTCACGAAATAATATGAATTTTATAAACTCATTTATTCAATTTCCAAAATTCAGTGTTATATGACCTCTGGTATATTGCAGGGCCCAGGATTTCATTATGGACAATGAACATAGGAATCTGTAACTAGTTTTTGGCTGGGATCATTCAAAGTGAAGATAAACAATCACCTTCAGATTTTTGTTCTGATTGTTAAATCTTTATGCTTTAACCTTAGCTTGGAATTATTCTGCTTTTTCCTCACAGTGGGATTGTGTGGGATATTTTCAGCAAGACGGTTTAAGGTGCCAGTTCTGTCAATGTAGAAGTAGGTCAGAAGCTCTGATGGAACAAGTCCCGAAGTCCTGTCTTTTTTTTTTTTTCAATACAGTGAAATGCAATTTTAAAATCCCTTGGACTTTTAATAGGAATACAATATTTCAATAACTTTCTACTTAGGAATATGTTCCGACATCCATGTTTTCCTACAAAATATGGTAGCTGTGTCAACTCTTGCTCTGTGTGCCTAACATATACTCAACATCTGCTTCCAGCTATGAGATTTTGTCATTTTTTTGTCCTAGAGAAACCCCACCCTAGAAAAAACAAGCTCATATTTTCTTCACATAAAGGAATTTACACTAGTAGGAACCATCTCTTTTGTGATTGAAAAGTCAACTATTTATTTCAATCATTTTGTCTTCTGTTGCAGTGAGCAGAGTAGCAAGAGACTCTAAGGACTGACTTTTCTTACCTCTTGTCTATAGCAGTATGAGCCTGGACAAGCTGTTTAGGAAAACCACACAATTGTAGAGGGATCTAGCTGCCTGAACTGAACCAGATGTTAATTCAACCTTGAGTATCTCCTGATAGAAGATAGTAGGAATCTCCTCATCTCTTAAAAGGTCGTATTGCAGGGTTGCCTTCCTTTGCCCTCAAGATTTTTCCTTTGAAGATCTGTTTAATTGAATTTAAGCTTCAAGGACAAAGCCAGTGGCAGGGAAAAAGCACAGTGTGTGTACCTGTAGAATCATTGCATCATACAGTAAATGCTATCTGGTTATTTTACCCACTTACTTTACTTCTCCATCTGAATTAAGGCAGTACACACTGCTGGAAATTAATAAACTAATGTCAGGCTACCAATTAAAAGCTGATAACTGTTGTTTGCTCTGTTCAGTGCATCAAAGTTGCATTTTATCTGAAATTATTGACAGTTACCAAGGTCTTGAGAAGATTTGATTTTTTATTCATCTAACATGCTGTAGTGATTGCCACATTTGAATTAAGCATGGGATGTTCTCCCATCCTGAAAAAAAATCTTTATGCAAACATTGAGACTAATCATTTTTAAAAGTGAGACTACCAGACAAATTTGGCAAATGCCAGATTCCGTCATTACAACCAATTGGCTTAAAGATGTGCAAGTAAAGCATTCTTTTCCTTCATCAGAAATGAAATGTGTCTACTGGTTGCTGACTGTGAAATAATTGGAATTTTTTCCTATTTTCTTCCTTATTTATTTGGATGGGAGACAAGAGGGAAGTTGATCCTCTGTCATTGCACGGTCAGTAGAATGGTCAAGTTCATACTTCAGTTTTATGTTAAGATTACTAGAATATTTTCTGAACCCTTTCTCTTCTGCATTCTCATGGCTCACTAGTAAACTGTCATTCCAAGTGTGAAGGTCACCCAAAGATGATAAAACAAGCAATTTCTAGATTCATTGAATGGGTTAATTTTCATGGGTTTAAGTTGTTTAATCTGTCATTTTCTCTCTATCATTCTGATCCCGCAGAAAGATGCAATTGCAGGCCAAGGAGCAGATTCCATCAATGAAATCAAATTCCAGACAGAGAAATACTGTTATGCACTTAAGCGTATTCTGCACAAAGACGAGCTGAGGAGATGAGCAGGAGGTGTGAGTAACATGACCTAAATTTATAATGAAAGCCTGCACATCTACAATGCTGAAAGCTTTCACTGAGTATGACATGAATTCTAGGGCAATGAATTACATCATTTCTCTGCACTGTGTTTTAGTAAGGCTTGATAAGTCTCCATTAAATGGAAGAAAATTATGGCATCATGTTCCATACTGGTAGCTACTGATGTAACAGAGCAGACTGAAAAACATTCAAAATGTTAAGTCAAAAGCATACACAGGCAAATTTTGTAATGAGGAACTTAGAAGTGACTATAGTTACTCTTGTGTTTATATGACATCTTTGGTTATGGACATTTCTTTGGTTAGGAGTCACATTAAAACATTAATTGACCTAATTCTATGCCAGTTTGCAACATCTATACATCATCAAGAAGATTCAAAAGATGTGTTTTTTCTCCTCTCCCTTGTTATCCAGAGCTGGCTGGTTTGTCTCGCATGTCATTTGGGACTGGTGGAGCAGTACAGTTCCTCTGTTCATTATTTGAGACAGGACACTGCTACTTTTACACTGGTTCTGCATGTTGGAGAACTAAAATATTAGATTTTGTTCTGTGCTTGCAGCAGGGCTAAGTGCTGGGAATGTGTGTCTTTGCATCAGGCATTTGACTTCAAATTAGAACCCATCTGTCTCAGTGGTATGTGTGTCAGTAATGCTGGTATTTCCACCTTATGTCATTTTCTTTGAAGTATCAGTGAATAAGAAATGGAGCACACATGAGTAATGGGAAAGGATGTGGGAAGCACAACGAATTTTATTGCTGCTGTTTTGGAATTAACACAAAACATTTACAGAGCTGCAGATAAGCCTGAAGAGTCAGATAAAGCTAGAAACAAACACAGAGAGCAAGATTCAATTAGCAGTAATTTGGAGTAGAAACTAATCTTCAGTTGTTACCATTAAACAAGTCTGGAGTGAATAGCAAGAATCCATTTAGGTTTTCTGAATTATTACCTGCAAAGTCAATAGATGTTTATTATCCTAGGGAGAACAGGCTTGTTATCAGTTGCCTTTCTTAACTCCTAATGGAGCCAGCTGTTTATTTTGGATAATGGTGCATTTCACAGCACATCCCAAACTTCACGCTGAGATGCAGTTACACACATCACATGTTCCCTTGCTCAGCCAAGAGCGCAGTTTGTTTAGATGCGATGATTTCACACACAGACTCAGAAACCTGAAGCCAGTAGGTGATAAATCAGTTTCTTCCTCAAACTTTATGACTGTCAGAGTAACAGGTTGTGAGGGTGTTTTTGTGTTATATATTTTTTTTTTATCTTGGAGATCAAAAGGGTGTTCAATTTGAGTGAAACACGGGTGTGCTGAACATAAAGAGATAAGCTTTTTAGCAAGGGAATTTTCTAATTAGTTGTCATACATCCACTTTTATTATCACACATCTGAATTACAAGGGATATTCAAGATAGCTTACCAAGTTACCCTCTAGCCGACTTTCTTACATGATACATCAGGAACTCCAGAGACCCGGTAAAAAATAGAGTAAATTTTTGACTTTTCACCTAAAGACAGACAGTCACAGCTCCCTTATTCCCAGAGGGGACCCTGAAATCCTCTGTGAAAGGTCCCTGTGGGGTCTGCAGTGCATGTCTGATGTCTCAGCAGTACCCACATCATTCTGGACCAGCTCCCACTCCACAGCTCCAGGATGCTCCCCCAGCAAACAGCGACAAGTGGAGACGAACTGAATCTGAGAGGATTTTCTTATACAATAACAGATGAAAACAGCTCATTTTATAAACAAAGAAGTTTCCAAAGTTAGAACAGACATGCACGTTATTGCTTTTACACCATTGAGACGGTTCTTCAAAGGTGAAGGACAATTGTGTTTTTCCAATATTTTGGGGGACTTTTTTGGTTGGTTGGTTGGTTGGTTGGTTGGTTTTTTGTTTGTTTGTTTGTGGGGTGTTTTTTTTCTTTTTGTTGTTGTTGTTGTTTTTGTTTGGTGGTTTGGGGTTTTGTTTGATTTTGGTTTGGTGTTGGTTTTTTGGGTTTGTTTGGTTTGGGTTTTTTGTCATTGTTGTTTTTGGTTGGTTGGTTTTTGTTTGTATGTTTGTTTGTTTTGGTTGCAGTTTTTTTGTGGGTTTTATTTGTTTGTTTGTCAGATAGAGTATTCAGAATGCATTTTATGGATATAAAGTTTCAAGTTTTTCTCTCTTCTCCACAAACTATTTGCTAATCTCAGGGAGAAAGTTACTTCGAACACTCTTTTTCATAAGCCTTACTTTGGAAATTGCCAGTGTACAACTGGAGAGACTAGAGATAAATTCATCTTTAGGCTCTCATGGCAGGAAATGTAATCTTGTATTCAGATTTCTCTCCTAAATCTCTTAATGCATTTTACATTTTTTAGCAGCAGAATCAGTAATGTAAATGGGAGCCAGTAATATTAAGAAATTTCCTACCGGAAGTTCTGGACTGATTCAAGTTTTACCTAAATTAAAACAAGTCTGAAGAAGAGCTTGAAACTCTCATTCATTTTTTTTTTGGTCCCAGCTGATCATATAGAATTTTTAATTCAGTGCTGTTAAGTAAATAAAACTGTTTATAGATTAGTTGTTTAGCTCATAGTGTTAAGGATATTTCTGAAAAATAGAATTGGACAGCCAAGATAATTACTGGAGTTAAAGTAAAATAGAAAAATACACAAATAGATTTGGGTTATACAACTGACATACCTATATAATTTAATTTTATTTAAAATGTTATCCTTATAAATTTTATATAATTTTATTAAATAATGAATTCAAACCAAAATAAGATTCATTCCAGCAACTGAAAATGTTCTGAAACATCAGATATTACAACTTCTAACTAGGGTAAACAAAATTGTCTAAAACACCACAATTTTTTTTGCAACCACTTCTAACCAAGGGTAAAAATAGCAGCACATTAAAACATTGAAATGAATTTAAAAGTATAAATTCACTTCCTTCTAATTTTTCCAAAAGAATCAAAATAATCAGAATACTTCTATGCTTGTACAGGACCTACTCTGAATTTACATTTTAAGCATATAAAAAAGTTCAGGACTGTTTGACTTACGCTGTGCAGAACTCAGTTCAGTGTGAAAATTCTTGAAGTAGATCCTTGCTGTCCATTTGCAAGTGTGAGATATGAAGGGTATAAATTAGTGT
>VWYP01005884.1:0-25947 GCA_013400435.1 Pycnonotus jocosus | reverse complement strand
CCAAACCTCTTTTAAAAATGAAAATACACTGTAAAGCCCCCAGTGAGGGGTCCAGGCTGCCTGGAGGCTGGGCCAGATGTCCTGGCCAAGGCTGTGTGCCTGTCTCCTTGCCTGCTGGGTGCCCCTGCAGGGGACAGGGCAGCGTGCCCAGCCTGTGCCATGCATGCTGATGTCTCCTATTAAACCCTGGCTCCCTGCAGTTTCAGGGCATGCATTTATTTCAGGCTTGTAGAGGTTTCCATTTGTATTCCCCCATTTTTGTTGCTACCCTCTTGAGGCCAAGGCCAGCAACCAAAGGCGTAATAACAATAAAGCTTGACTGCGAGTTATTTGCTTGGCATCATTGCGTCTGCCAAACAGCAATATTAATTTTGTCTCTCAATGAAGGAAATATTCTGCTGATTAGCCACGGGGGCAGCATTTGTTCTAGGAATCAGCCTTTAATAGGCCTTTATATCATCTGTAATTCATATTGCTAAGTCAAGAAGAGCTTTTCATTGACGTGCTTGGGGTCTCCAGCTCCCAGGCTGGGCATGGGATGAGCAGAGACTTGTGTCCTGCTGGAAAGGCAAATTCCATGGTTTGGACTGTAAGGGCTGAGGGGAAAGGGGGACTGCAGGATGGAGAGGGCAGTGGGGATGGACAGTGTCACCCCAAGGTGCCATCCCTGTGAGGGACAGCCAGCTGGGGATGCCACTGCCCTGCTGCTCCCCTGGGAACTGTGACGGGGACAGGGACAGGCTCCCCAGGCTGGGAAGCTTCCCAGGGAGGAGATCCCAGCCCCAAAGGGGTTTGAGAGCACACTCAGTGCAAGAACTGCTGCCCACCAGCCACGGCTGTGCTCCAGCCCCTGTGGGGATAGGGGTGGCAGTGTTTCATGGTCCCACAGCAGGGATTTCTGGCTGGCCTGTGCTTCATTTGGTTTGGAGAGGGTGGTGCTTTTTAAACAAACAGCTCTCTCCCATCCACTTCAGGACAGAACCCAGGGAAGTTTCCTGGTGCTGCCCTGGCAGTGCTTAACACAGTCAAGCTGTGAGTATTTAATGCAGGCAATAAATACTGAATCTGCCCTGAGGAGCTTGTAAGGACCTTCCCCCCTGTGCCAGCTGCAGCCCAGCATTGCTGCCTCCATCCTGTGCTGCTCTCACACTGAGCCCTGGCTGCATCTGCCCTGCCAAGGGCAGCACTGCTGCCTCTGGAGCCCCTGGCAGCTCCCTGCCCACCAGCAGTGCCCTGCATTTTCCATCTCTCTCAACACCATTTTCTCAAGCACAGGAATGTGGCACCACGCTCTGAGCTCTGTTTTTTTCTGCCAGGGACCCTACAGAGCACAGCAGTGCCTGTGGCAGCCTGGGGGTGGGCACAGGTGGGAGCCAGCTTCCATCCACTGGCTGCTCAGGGGGAGGCAAATGCCCTGGGCAATGCTGAGGGAGCAGATGGCATTGAATTTCTAAGAATAAAGATGCTTTTTAAAGTTGTTGGGTTTGTTGTTTTTTTTTTCCATCAGTTGCTCAGAAATTGTCTTGAAAAAGTGGGTTAGAACAGAGCAAGGAACAGGGCTTTTGCTGTTTTGGCTGCAGGGACTCTGTGTGCTAATAAATTATCTAAAGGGGCTGTGTCCCCCTAAGAGTCCTGCTGTGAGAGATGCTGTGACTGCCACTCGTCCCTTCCATTGCCACCTCTGGGTGTGGGGACAGGGCCTGTCCCTGTTCACCCATCTCAGGAGCAGCCCCAGCGAGGAAAAGCGAGGGGATGGCACTGGGCTGTGCCTCCTGTCCTCTCCCACCTTCCTGGGGAAGGGGCCTGAGCTGTGTGCTGCTGGGGAGGGTGGCACAGGCTGCTCCAGGGGTGCATTGCCCTGCTTTGTGCCCAGCCAGCCAGGGAGAAGCTGCCACCCAGCCTGGATTCCACCTGTGTTTCCTCTCTCCTGCCAGGTCTGGGGTGAGCTCAGGGAGGTTTTGGTGCCAGTGCATGGCCTGGAAGCCTTGCTGGCACATGGGGCTGCTCCCAGGGAACCCTTGGAGCTGTAGGCAGAAGGCTCCATTCAGGCAGGAGCTTGCTTGTGCTGCAGTTGGAACATTTCAGCTTTTCTCAGTGGGAACATTTCAGTGATGTGCAGGCATTTTCCTCAGCTGCTTCTGAAGAACCTCCACAACCTGCTCCTGAAGATGAATATTATATCCACAAAGTTATTGTTTCATAAAATATTCCTTTAATAGTCTGAAGTTTTAACACAGTTTCCAGAGTGTTTTTGTGTGGGAAGCACATACATTTAGGGATGTTTATTTGATAACACAGACCTGCTTATCTGATAACTTACAACCTTTCCCGACACACAAAACCCCAGGGTGGTGCAGAGCTCCCAGGCAGAATCACACAGAATCCATCGTGTTCATGTTCATTTGTTCTGAGGAGGAGACACGGGCTCTGTGCAGGGAATTACTCAGTGTCAGCCTCTCTGCCTGACACACCAGGGCAGGTTCAGCTTCAGCAGCCTCCTGAACAATCTGCATTTCACTCCTCATCCCACCTCTCTGCTGAACCCCGAGACCTCACCTGGCTGACATTCAAAGCAAGAGAGAAATGAGGAATTAGTTCAGATGGATCTGAAGTTTTGAATCATTTCAGTCTCCAAAATATTCAGTGGAGGGTCATCTAGATAACACCCCCAAAATACAGTCTGGTAATATGTAATCAAATAATCAGGTAAGCCTGGTTTTCAGTTGTGGTGGAGGGTTTTTTTTTGTGGTGGGTTGTTTTTTGAGGGTTTTTTCTTAATTTATTTTATTTTTGGATATTGCTGCTGCCCTGATCCCTCCCAGTCTTACACTCTGTGTGACGACACGTTCACACATGAAGGGAAAACCCCTGGCATCTCTGCCGCAGCTGCACATCCCTGGGGCCCTTCAGCTCGAGAAACAAACTAATACAAGATAAAAGCGAATTATGGGTCTAATAAAAAGGATTATTTTTCTACAGGACAGGCCGAGTGCCTTCAGCCCCGTTACACAGAGCATCTCTGAGCCTCACTAAGTGTCAAATGAAATGGGCTAATGAAATGGATTAGGATCTTAATAGCACATTTGATTAGTGAAGCTCTCACCTCCGGGCACTCTCTCATGTGTGTTAATGGGCGCTGCGGGGGACGGCTGCCTAAATGAGCCCATTAATGAGCAACAGCTCAGCCGGAGCCCCTGGCAGCCCACGGGGAAAGCCGTGTGTCTGTCCGGCACGGGAATGTGCACTTTTGTGTCTGGAGGGAAGGAAAGAAAAAAAAAAAAAAAAAAAAAGTGGAAATAGCATAGGAAATGAGTNAAAAAAAAAAGAAGAGAGAGAAATACTAATATTTTCTGTCTGACGGTGAAAAAAAAAAACAAAAAAAAAACCCAAAAAAACCCAGGCCGGTCTGCTCTTAACTTATCACTGTAGGAGGGCCTGACATTTGGTGATGGATGGGGATCTACGAGTGGGGCTGCTGTGCTAAACGGAGCCGTGGGGTCCTGCGAGAACCAACTGGGAACACTCCCGAGTGCTGCCGGCTCGGTGTCACCGGGGCTCGGGCACAGCGACAAATGGCTCGGCCTTAGCCTGATGTAATTAGCGTAATTAACGCTTCCCGGAGCGGCACAGGGTGCAACCAGTGTCTGCCACTCATTAAGGTGATGATGCTCAGCCAGCGCCTACTCGGAGGGGGATGCAGGGATGGATGCAGGGAGGGAGGCATGGCTGCTGCAGGTTGGGCATCGAGGCTTCCATGCACCACAGCTGTGCCAGTGCCTCCCCGCTGCCTCTGGGGCGCCCAAACAACTCCTTAACAAATTTTCATAACGTTTCTTATTTCGGTGTCAGGCGGTAAATAACACAGAGCCATAAACAGTTAGGGTGCTGTAGGGAAGCAGGAGTTATAAATTGCTGATGCAATAAGCTATCACATATCCTTAAGGAAGGGATTTAAAATATTTAAAGTGAATAAACATACAGAGCTGGCCTCCTTGGGTTTCGGGTGGTTTTTTTTGGTTTTTGGTTTTTTGTTTTTTGTTTTTTTTTTCAATCAGATTGGCTCCAGGATCCAGCAGACTCAGAGAAAAGCAGCCCACAAGCTGTGAGCCCTGCACCCACAGCAGTCTGCTGAGAGCAGGAGCTTCACTGTCCTGTCCTGTGAGTTGTCTCTGACTGGGGCACTTTTATGGTATTTGTTATTTCAAATCAAAATAATCGAAAGGCCAATCCCCTGAGTGCCTCTCACATCAGCTCTGGTGGCAAAGCACTTTCTTCCCGGAGTTTTGCCTTGTTGTGAAGTCTGATGAATGCTGTGAACTGATGTGCTCCTGGGATAACCAGCATCCCAGACACTGGCTGACTCCACTGGAGGTTGTTTAGGTTGATAGCATCTTTATTAAAAAGAGGGAGAGGGACATTTGGTACGGGAATGGCTTCAAACTGAAAGAGAGCAGATGTAGATTAGATGTTAGGAAGAAATTGTTCACCATGAGGGTGCTGAGGCCCTGGCATAGGTGCCCAGAGAAGCTGTGGATGCCCCTGGATCCCTGGGAGTGTTCCAGGCCGGGTTGGGTGGGGCTTTCAGCAACCTGGTTTAGTGAAAAGTGTCTCTGCCACCATTCTCTGATGCTGTCAGAGGCAGCAATGGTTCTCACACCATCCTTGAGCCTCAGAGTGGGCAGGCAAGTCATGCACCAGCTTTCAGTCTTGCCATTGAAACTGAGCTGTTTCTTTTTCCTCTTTGGGGTTAGCCATTGTGGATGCAAGCCCTGGAGTGCACTGTGGGGTCGTTCCCACTCTGAGCAGCCACAGCTGCCCTGCCTGGAGGGGTTCTGGGCACAGCAGTGAGTGTGGAAGCTGGAAAGGGTTCTGGAGTAGGAGCAGGAGAAGCAGCTCCTGTGAAGGACAGGGACAAGGAGACACTTGCCATGTGTGCAGCTTCTGATGGTGTAGCCAGTGACAGAAATGGCCACAGGGGCAGCACGAAGCAGTGTGCTGGAAAGCTGCACTTTCTGGGATGATAGGATCCTCATCCTATGAGCCTCAAGAGCCTCAAGAAAGCCACAGAGAAGGAAGAAGGCATGTAAGGAGAAAAACAAGAGAGAAAAAGACCAGGCAGACTGCTATCAGCAACAGCAAGTACCACAGACCTCTGAGCTGGAAAAACAGGAGTACTCCCTGAACTGGAGCCTAGGCACTACCCAGGCAGCTTAAATAGGTACAAAACAGCTCTTAAGAAGCACAGAAAATTAGGATTTAACAGCCCCTCTATGCCACACATCCAAGCCTGGGCAGGAGTGCCCAGCTGTCCTCCCACAGCCCTGCCCAGCATCCCTGCAGGTGAGGGACGCTTTTTGGCATGTGCCTGGCTGTTAAATACAGATCTCTGGGGCCTGGAAATTGTTTCAGTAATTTGGCTCACCGTTGATAAAGCAATTAGTCATTGGAATAACGTTAGCAGTGCCTGATGTCAGCACGGTTTCCATGGCAATGGGCAGATTCCTGAGCAGACAGGAGTGTGTGTGTGTGTGTGTGTGTGTGTGTGCAGGGGGCTGGGGCACGGGGTGTGCAGGGAGCAGCCAGCCCTGAGCCACAGCCCAGACCTTTCCCAGCCATCCCAAAGCACAGGGGTTCCAGTCCCTTTGGTCCTTTGTCCCTTGCTGGCTGCTGAATGGGAAAATGATGGCAGGAGGGAACATCTCCCCAGGGTAAATGCCTGAAGGAGGGACACCCTGTGCTCTGTAGCAGCAGCCCTGGAGCAGAGGGAAGTGACAGGCTATTTATTAATGACAAATGTCACTAGAAATTATGTGAAATGCAAGATCAGGTGAGTTATGGCCTAACTTGTATCATATTTTAGCATGCCAGCTCTGTAAGAACATTTATTCTGCTCTTTTCCCTAAGAGCTATAGCACCAAAGTGACACCTTGCTATCTGGAGCTTGCAAGCCTCCAGGTATCCCCTGGGAACCTGCTGGGATGGGAGCAGAGCCAGGATGAGCTCAGGACACAGGAACAGCATCCAAAGCCCTGGGTAGGAGCTGAGATTGAGGAAAGCAGTGTGGCTGCACCCCTGCCTAGCACAGAAGATCTGCCTGGTCTCTGTCTCCCCTCATTTAACCCCTTGGTGGGGCTGGGTGAGGATCTCTGCCCAGCCTGGTTGGCTCCTGGCCCTCCCCTCCAGCCTGCCTCAGGAGTTTGGGAAACCTGGGAAAGCCTTTTTGCAGCCATCCTTCCCAGCAAGGTGTGATAGGCAGGGCAGACACTTTTCCATGCCCTGAGCACTCAGATCTAATCTGTGCTGGGGGCAGATTCGGTGAGCTGCTGGAGGCACAAGGGCTGGGGGGAGCATAATGCAATGGCTTCATTTGGAATAATCAGAGCAGAGCAAACCAGGGTTTTATAAAGGAACTCAATGCAATTTTTCCATGTGTTGGGGGCAGAGCAGAGGGCTCACTCCTTTGGGGTGGGGGCCACACTGGGGATTTTCAGTCTGCATTGGAATGAGCCGCTCCCTTTCCCAGCGAGTTTAGAAAGGGGCAGGGACAGGGGACAGGAGGCACCTCCCAGCAATTTCCAGGCTCTCAGCGGCACTTGGCACAGCTCGGGGCACAACAGCCATACCTCAGCTGCATTTGTGCCCTCGGGTTTTGGACCATCCTGTCCTCCTGAGTCACCTTCCAGCCTGGGAGGGATGCAAGGGGACACCTGTGGCTGCCGGGCTGCAGCTGAGGGTGCTGAGGGACACCACAAGGTGTGATTCCAGTCAGCTTTTCCAACCAGGAAGAGAGGTTATAAGGAAAGCTGGAATTTAATCCCATTGATGCTGCCTCGGGATCGAGGCTGGGAGGTGACAGTGTGATGTATTCAGTCTGCAGATCAGGGAACAGCAGCAAGAACAAAGGAGCAGGAAAGTGCTGCCGTTTCCTCTGGCACGCAGAGATGGAGCTGAGGAAAGTGATACCCCCTGGATGCCTTTTTTATGGCAAGGATTCCACATGCAGGAGTCAGAGGGGACTTGAGCTGCTGCCACAACAGAGCCCGATAGCCTGAGGTGTTTCTATACCTGTAGAGAAGAAGCCGATGATAATAATAATAATAATAATAATAAATAGTAATAAGAATAACAAAAGCAACACGAGGAAATAGGTACTTAATGCTCTGAATGGGCTCCTATAGCTCGTGTGGGAGTTGAAGAGATGCCTTGTTCCTGGGAAGGTCACAGCCACCTCCTGCTGCCTGCAAAGCCATCCCTGCTCTCCTGTACCCACATCCCCAGAGTGTGGCTGATGTGGTACCAGGCACAGCCATCTGTGCCCCAAAATCCACACTTGGACACAGACCTGGGATGATCCCTGGCCCTGGGGAGCTGGAGCTGCCATGGCCAGCAGCTTGGGGGATTTGTTTGGTGAGGCTGAGCCCCGTGGCAGTGGGAGCCCTTCCAGAGGCTGTGCTCAGTTATTTCCAAGGGTGTTTGTGTCTGCAGCTGGCAGAGGGCTGCCTGAGGGGCTCAGTGGGACCATTAGTGTAAAGAAAAATGGCAAGGAAAGCTTTTGTGTTTTGAGGCTCTTTCTGTGCTGGCTCTGGGTCCCCTGAGTGGGGCAGTAGCTTTGGCTGACAGGTTTGGTGTCTCTCTGGTGCCTCCATGGTAGAGCACAACTCAGCTCAGCAGGTTTGGTGCTGATTTGGGTCAGGGACAATGGTCCCTGTCCCACCAACCAGATCCATGCCAGCTGTGCCCAAAGGGACAGAGCCAGGCCTGAGCTCAGGGCAGCCCATGGGTGCTGGCAGACACACAGACCATGGGGCAGAGCAGGCAGGGTGCCAGGCACCAGGCAGAGGCTGGAGACCTCTGGGACAGCAGCATCTCGTGGTATTTATCCAGCCTCTCCTGTTCTCATCCCAGAGCACCTACACCCACAGCCCTGGCTTAAAAGTCACAGGCTGTGAGATTAATTGGGCTGTCAATTCTATTTTCCAGCAAATGAACTATCCAGAGAGTCTTTTCAAAGGTCCTGCTTTCAGTGGGCAGAAATGTAATTTCAACATTTGGAGAGAAATATAGGTGGGAGCTCTGTGAAACAGAATTTATATCCTACTCACTCTGTTTTAAAGCTGGAGCTAATTAGAGCAAGCCTTAATGGCCAAGGAGAGGATATGTTTGATTGATTTAAGTTACTTCACAGCTGTAGGGTGAGCCAAGCACTAATTGATGCACGGTGGGATGAGGGGAAGGGAGATGACACCTCCCACCTGGAAGGAGAAGTGGCCTCTTGGGTGTCTAATGTGCTTTACCTTTGGGTCAAAGCTTTTCTTGCAGGTGAGGTGTCTATACACCAACCAACACTGTCTCAGTGCCTGCCTTTGCCAGCCTGTTGTTGCTCTGTGATGTGCTCCTGCCCACCTGGGCCCTCAGCAGCAGCTGGGGAGACTGTGCTGAAAGAGGAGTTCTGATCCTGCCACAGCACCTGCCTGCCTTCAGCAGCACCTGAGCCCAGCAACCAGCACGGCTCATCACACCCAGTCTGTTTATAACCAACCAGAAATTAGGTTTTATTAGCTTAAATGCAGATGCATTTTCAACAGCCCACTAACCTTTCCATCTCGAGTCTTTGCTTATGTCTTAAAAATCCACTTTTAGTATGAGACTGTCAGATTTAATCCTTTTTAAATATCCTTTTCCCTGGTGAGGCAGTGAGATTTCCCAGGCAGCCCTGAAACTTGCAGATAAGATTTTACTGCAATAAGACCTCCAGCTGAAATGAAATCTCTATTTAAAGCAGCCTTTTGGGGGGTATCCCACTTTGTCCATGTTTGCCTAAAAGTTTTAAGCATCTCCTTTCTCACAGGACAGCTCATTGAGGTGTGGCTGGACAAAAATCAAAGCTGTTTCTGCCTCACAGAGGAGAGTCCTGAACTCTGGAAGCTGTTGTGTCTCTGACAGCCACTCCTCTCGGTGGGCAAGCTTCATTCCTGCCACACATCTCCACAGGGGTCTGCTGGGATCTCCTGGGCTTTTCCTTGTGGATGAAGACCTCGAGGAGCCAGAGGAAGGGACTTGCAGAGCAGTTACAGCACGAGGCTCCACTGGCGAGCAAGCACGTGTTGGTCACCACCATGTCCTTCCCTGGCCCCCCAGGGGTGTCACACTGATCTTCCTTTTTTAACACCTTGCAGCACATCACTTTAACGTGAAGGTGTGGAGCATGTGCTCATCCTGAGCTCTGGGATCAATGGCAGCACCCACCAGCAGCTTGGTGGGGGCACAGGGAGGGTGATGGCACAGCAAGGAGAGGCTGGGGGTGGCAGGCACAGAAGGGAGCAGGTGGGTCAGGGACAGCAGAGACCTGCTGGGCTCTTCCCTCTCCCCATGGGCCTTGTGGAGCCAGCAGGGTGGGGGGCTCTGTGTCCCAGGGAGGGTCAGGCCATGAGGCTTCAGCAGCAGAAACCCCCAGGCACTGCCAGCTGCAAGCAGCACTCACAGTCCTTGGCACTGCCAGCTGGGGAGGATATTTTTCCAAGGATAAACAGGTTTGCTTGTGTGTCTCTTTGTGTGTGTGTGTGTTATTTATTTTTTAAAAAATTAATTTTCTGGCCAAGTGTGGAGCTACCTGCTTCTGGGTCACTAAAAATAGCTGTAAACACGACGCTGAGGAAGCAGTGAGCAGAAATGTGGCTGTGTGCTGTATTTCAGGGATGGCATCACCATTTAGAGATGCTCACTGCAGTTAGATTAAAGGCTTAATGGCTGCAATTAAACTTCCTGCAGGAAGGATTTCCTTGCTGAGCTTTACTCAGCAGCAAACTCTGTGGTGCCAGCATTTCTCCAGCAGAGAGGAGGTGAAGAGGGGAAGCCAAAGGTGCAGTCTCTTACCCCTTGGCCAGCTCTCAGGGTTAAATAAAAACCCCTCTGCAGCTATTTCAGCAGCAGTTCTGGTGCACCAGGTACTCTGCAGAAGTAAGGAGGTATGAGGAAAACCAGTGGGCAGGTGTCAGGGTGCTATCGGGCAGCCTGGGGAAAATCCACCCATTTCCAGCAGCTGAGGAAACCATCTCCATTAAAATGAGCACAAAGTTCAGCTCAGAAACAGGAGGAAAGGGCCTGGTAGGCACATAGCTGAGGGCCTGGGGATACAGGACATGTTTTGATGACTCCAGCTACCTCTGCAGAACGAGGGCGAGCCAACAGGGCACAGAAGCCTAGCAGCTGCATTACCCCCTCTCAAATTAAATCCAACTCTCTCTGTTCTGTGGGAAGACAAAAGGGAAAAGGAGGATTCAGACAATCAGGCAAGGGCAAACCTTTCCTTGGCCCCGATGCCAGACGCTGTGGTGCAATCACTGGGAATGTCTTTGTTCAGCCAGGTGGGCACTGACACCTCCTGGGGCAGCAGGAAAGCCTTTGAGTCTGGTTAACAAGCTGGTTTGGGGTAGAGAAACACAGCAAAGAAAGCAAAAGCCAGATTTCTGCTCACCTTCACAAACAAGGCTGCTGACTGTGAACTCTGTTGTAAAGCACTTTGCTGTCTGAGGATGAAAATTGCTAGATGAAAGCTTTGTATATAATTTTTGCTTCAAGTACAACTGTTATCATTTTCAGTGATCTTTAGTGCCTGATTTTGACATCTCCTTTTCAACCTTGCAGACTTGTTTTCATTGGCCTGAAGAGCAAATCTGCCCATTTCCGAGCTGAAACAGCTTTCTGTTGGAAATTGCAGCCAGGTCAGAATTAAGGCTAACACAATATTGTCTGGAAATGGTGTTCAGATGGAAACAAACGTAACGAGGGCCCCAGAGAACAGCCAGAAAGTTAGAGCACTGAGCTGCTATCTGTTTTCATTACAGCAGCAGTGCTTCCTTTGAGCTGCCCATTAATTTTTAAGTCTTTTAAAAAGAGGAAGCAAGAACAAGTTAAGAGAAGAGGATCAATAAAAGCGAAGGAATGAAAGGCAGCAAGACCAGGCTCATATGGAGGTTAATGTCCAGCCCTCAATAATTGCACCTTTGCTGCTCTGGCACATTCAGAGTTCAGGGAAACAAAGCCCCCTCATTAACTGATGGCTGTTCTCCTTGGGAGCACAGGGGAAAGATTTGAACCAAAGGTACAACACAATGAAGTTGTTCTGGTCCAACAGGAGAGCAGGCTGACTGAGAGCTGAGGAGGGGATGTCCTCAGCCACGCCAGCAGTTCTCCAAATGCACGTGGGATAGGGAGTGGATCTGCTTTCTGGTGGTTATGGGAACCTGAAAATCAGGGCAGAGGGGCTGTGGTGCTTTCTGCTGGATAGAAAGGGCAGTGGGATACTGAGCAGTGGCTTAGCACAGCAGTGGTGTCCCTCAAATGAGCAAAACTGCTGGGAGAAGAGTGGGTGAGCAGTGGTGCTCCCAAGACAGCCATCCACAGGGATGTGGCTCCTCACCTGACCCAGCTGGGCTTTCCCCAGGTTGATGTTGTCTGTTGCAGCCAGGACATGAAAGCTGCCTTTGTGTGCACTTGAAGCAGAAGTAGAGCCCAGTTCCACCGAGTCACATCAGGACCAGAGCTGGCACCCAAGAGCCTCGTGGGATCTTCTCAGCTCCCAGCTGCTCTTGGCCCTCTCTCACCCAGTTCCTGGGCACTGGTGGGCACATGGTGCCTCTCATCACCACCTTGGGCCACCAGCCCTGCAAAGGACATGGGGGGAGCAGGGGGCAGGAGGAGGGTGGCATCACTGTGGCTTGGGCACAATACTCACTGCCATCCACCACTGATGGTGTCCCCAGCCCCTCAGTTTCCATCTGTGTCCTCCAGGCAGGGGAAAGCAGCTCCAGCCTGGTTCAGCAGCTAAACCTGGGGCAGGAGTGACCAGGACAGTGCTGCAGGCTCCAGAGAGGCAGCTAGGTAGGTCAGCCAATTTTAAATATGCCTTTGGTGAAAATAGAAGAGAGAGCATCCATCACCTTCAGCTGGTATAAATGCATGCCCTCCTTCTTTCAATCACACCTGCCTGCCTCTTCCACACTGCCAGCCTTTCCTGCCCACAGGAGCATCCTCTATCTCTTTTCTCACTCTGTTTAAATTCTCCTCCTTGGAACAGTGGCATCTACCCCAACAGTGAAAATTTTGTTTCTCATCCCAGTTTCCTGTGCTTCTCATGCCATCTTCTTCAGACACCTTTCCCTTTCTCGTTTCCCAGCTATTGTTTTCTGATTTCCAACAGCTGTCAGGCTAACTTCTGGCTAAATTGTTCCCTTCACTGTTTCTACAACACTTCTTAAAGAGCTCGTTCACTTTCCATTCGCAGCCATTTAGTTATTGTTTTTTTTCCACCCAGTCAGTTTTGCTGGTAATTTCCCTGATTTATTTCAGCATTTTTGAAGCAGTGAGAGGCTCTGTTGCTGGCTGGGGCTGCCCTCAGCTCCTCCTGACTATAATCGGATCACGGGCACTACTCCCCAAGCAATTACCTCTTCTTTGGCAATTAAATCAGTACAGCAGTAGAGCATCCTCTTGCATCTGGCTTGATGGTATCTGTATCAGGAAATGTCCATCTGAACCCCCTGGAAATTCTCCTGACACTCACCCTGGTCACACACATCCCCAGTGGAGGTTTCCCCACAGCATCACAACCTGGACCCTGTTGGGGGAAGGCTGCTGGCACCAATTTCTGCCTTAATGCAGCAGACTTTTTATCCTTCTTTCTTTTTACTTGCCAAAAAAATTAAATAAATTGTAAATTTCCAGATGAAGCCACCTGCATGAATGATCCAAAGGCTTTTATTGCAACACCCTCCTTGCAGGGAGCCCCCAGTCTGTAGGCCTTGAATCTTCCAGGCACATCTATTGCTGAATGCATCATCTTCATGACACTTGCCTGCAACTCAGCAGGAGCAGGAAATATTTCCCAGGTGCTGCATAATTCTCCTACAAGCATAAAACAAGTGGCTGGGCCCGTTTGCCCATTTATCCTGGATCAGCTGCAATCCCCCACACGGGCTCCTGTGTTTTTATTGCACAGAAGGCCTGTTAAAGTGGTTTTGCTGCAAGACTGTAAGAAGAATGATTTATAACCCAGGGATTTAGTGACATCTTTTTCTTGTTAAATCATCTCTTTCTCACCCAAGGTGTAGGACTCGGTGTCTTTCTGACAAGAAAAAAAATTTGCTTTTTTGTCTTGCTTTTTCCAGTGGTATTTTAGAAGGCTCTCTTTTTTTTTCTTTTTTTTCCTGTTGCATCTTCAACACAGATTTTGGCTGTGCAAGTCCAGGGAGACCTGCTCCTCAGAGCTGAAGGGGAAAGAAAGCCTGGGCCCTTCAGATGACTTCTGCTGTCAACATACTCAGCTCCCTTCAAGGCTAGGAAGCAGGGGAGGACCTAAATTACCTTGTTTTTCACAGCATCCCCTCTCCTTTGCTGGTGTCTGTCCCAGGCAGGCAGGCAGCAGTGGTGCCAGACCCACCAGCTCCTGTGGGAAGGGGTCAGCACTGGGGCACGGCTGCAGGGGTCACCTGCACCCCATCTGTGGCACCCCAGAGGTGAGGTGAAGCCTCACTGACCTGACCCTGCTTCAGAGAAACCCCCAGACAGAAAGAACCCCAGCCTCAGCCCTGCTCCTGGTGTGCTACGAGCTGAACCTGCCCCAGCCCCTGCAGCTGTTCCCTGCTCCTTCCCTGCAGAAAAAGGCTTTGCAGAAAGAAACCAAACCAGCTCACAATAAAATAAAGCCTGCTTTGCCTTTCTGTCCCAATTCCAAGCAACCTTTAGTGCCAAGAACAATAATGAATCTGGATTTTTTTTCCCTGGGAAAGGCTTTCTACCTTACCCTGGTACCAGTGCCAGACTGGATGGTTCCAGCCCCTGACACATTGCTGTGATTGCTCTGGTCCTGCTGCCTCTGTGTGCCCTGTGGAGGTGTTGTGGGAGCAGCTGTGAGGCCTGGGGGGGTGGTGGGGGTTACAGCCACTCCTCTCCATGGCTGAGGCCATTGCCATCACACTTCACACGTGGCTCAGTCTGTATTTGCTGGGTTCTGCACGATATATTTTCATTACTGGGAAGAGCTGAGGGCTGAGGATACTTAAACTGTAATAAATACATAAATTGTTCCTGAAGACTCCCAAACACCCTGATGGAGGCCTGGGAAGACACAATTACCCTACAGTGTAATTGAAGCCCTCAGAGAGGTCACTTTATTTTCATAGCCCTTAATTTTTTATGACGAATGGTTCTTAATATGCAGCTGACAAAGATGCTCATATGGTGTTGCTAAGTGAGAATATGAGAAAAGGGAGGGAATGTGATTATGGGGCTGCAGAGAGTGAGATGCTGTCTTTCACAGCACCACTGTCACTGCTCCCTGTGCCAAAGGCACAGCGGGGCTGGACTGGCAGAGGGGCAGCCTGGATATGGGGCCAGCAGCAGGATTGCACCTGAAACATCAGGGACCTTTAGTCTTCCCTCTTGGCCTGCCAGGACCCTTAGGAGGAGCTGGATTTGGGCTGATTCCCCCCAAAACTACCACTGGGTGCCCTGGGTGGCTGTGGGGTGGCTCCCAGGCAGGCCCTTGAAATGGAATCATGGAAAAATTTGGGTTGGAAAGAGCCTGAAAGATCATCTCATTCCAACCCCCCTGCCATGACAGGGACACTTCCACTATCCCAGGTTGCTCCAAGCCCCATCCAACCTGTCCTTGAACACTTCCAGGGATGGGACATCCAGAATTTCTCAGGGCAACCTTTTCCAGTACCTCACCACCCTCACAGTCAAGAATTTTTTCCCTTTATGAAACTCCCTGGAGTCTGAGCCCAGACATTCAGACCCCTTTGAGTTTCCTGGGGACTCGGCCCGATGATGACTTAATGGGGAGAGACAGCTTTGATCTGTTGTTTGAAAAGTAAATTTAATAATACAAAAATAACAAACAATAAAGTGTCCACTGTATTGGAGTGAACTGGATCAAGGCAGTAACAAGGGGCCAAGGGCACAAGGCCAAGGGCTGGGTTTAGGGGCAGAGAGGGGTAGTTATACACCCCAGTGTGAGTGGGAGTTAAGGTGGGTCTGAGGGAAGGGTCCAATGGGGGACAGTGATTAAGAGTATCAAAATTCCTGCACCAAAAATCAACCTATGATAACACAGAGACCTAAGAACTTTCTAGTAACAATTTGCATAGAGAGCATGTCAATCAGCCTTTTGCTTATGGCACTGAAAACAGGGTTTTTCCCAAGGCATTTTTCCAGGGTTCTCTTCTTCCTCAGGGAAACTGCCCTCTACACCTCTATTTCACCTAAATTTTTCCTGGTTCAGTTTGAGCCCTTTACCCCTCGTCCTATGACTACAGACCCTGATGGAGAGTCTGTTTTTGGCTTCCTTGGAGGTCCCCTTCAGATTCTGCAGCTCTGGCAGAAGGTCAGGGGGCCCCTTTGCTGCCTGTGCCCTGCAGGAGCTGATGCTCAGGGAGAGGAAACCTCGTCCCTTGAGAACACAGAAGCTGATTTAGCTGTGGGGCTTTATCTGCTGCATTAACTCCTTGGGACTACAACTTATTTAGCTTTGAAATGGAGCTGGGAGTCTGGATGGAAGGGACTGACAGCTCAATTTTTCAGGAATTTATTGTCCCCAGTATTAATTATATGACCCACTTTGGTTGCAGGCTTTTATCTTTGCCTGCTGCTGGTTTTGCTGTAAATCTGTGTCTGGGCATTTTGGCTCATGGGGTACCATATAATTTGGTTCTGTGTATTCATTAGCACTTTCTGATACCGCAGTAAAACCTTTTTGCATAAAAGTGGCTATTCATTTTCCAGCAGTAAGTGTAAAAGACAACCAATATTACCCATAAAAATAGCAGTTTATTCCAGCAGCAAGTGTCTCCGTGGGAAGCAGAAGGATCACTGCCAGGCCAGCTGCATGGGGAACTCAGAGAGTGTCCACTTACAAGGAAAGAGCAGAGCCCTGGGCAGGCACTGCTGTGTCCTGCTGCAAAAGGGACGGCTGGCACGGGCTGTGATGCACCCTGGGCACCCCTGTGGTAGGAGCGTGCCGTGCTCTTCTCAGACTGACACCAAATGCCGTATTTTGTTTGTTCTTCCCCTTCCCAGCCCAGCCAAACACAAGGCGGTGTGTCTTCGGGCTGTTCTTCACACTCTTTGTTGCTGTCTCCCCTGCCACAACAAGCACTTCCCATTTTATCCCAGCTAATAAATGACAGGCTCTGTTATTGGGCTCATTACCGAGGCAACTGGCTCCTGTGCTCTGGCGTGGACTGCTCCTCCCCAGGCAGCACCAGGGATGCTGCCAGAGCGGGGTCCTGCTGGCTCCTAGGGGCGAGCATCCTCCCTGCTCCCCAGCCTCCATCAGACATTCAGGAAGGGTTCATTTCAGAGGATGTAATTCCACTCCCACACATTCCCCAGAGAAATGAGAGTTAAACAATGAAAAGATTGATTTTCCAATGAATGTCAATTTGTTTTCTAACTGAAATATCAAATTACAGGGAGCTAGGAGGAGGGGAGCACGGCACAGTGCAAGAGGGGACTTGTTTAAAATGGGCAAACAATTAATTCCCAGATTCATTACAACGATTGTAAGTGAGGGTACATGAAACAGTAAATGCATTTAATTTGGAGCCCAGCCTTTCCCCTGATGAGCTCGGCAGCTACAATATGCTCTCGCCATTGGAGAACCTTCCCTTCCACTGCAAAATTTAATTACCTCTTCATTACTCTAGGAAATTGATGGGAGACTGACGTAAGGCTGGAATCTTCACAGGATGCTCCCTGAGCTGCCTCATCCACCACGCTGCGAGGGCTGTGGAAACAAGACTGAATGGGACTTCACACCCCAGATACGCCCTGGGATCCCTGCAGAGAATGTCCCTTTCTGCAGGAGAAGTGTCCCCTTGCTCCCCTGGGTGTCCATGGCTGCTCTGCAGGGATGGGGACCCCAGCCAGACCAGGGCTGGATGCCCCATGCCAGCTCCCCAGTGTGTCCTGATGTGGCAGCAGCAGCCAGGATTGGGGGTGCTGACAGAAACAGCAGCAGCTGGAGGACAGGACAAGGCTCCTACATGGATGCTACCCTGCAGAAGGGCACAGAGAGGGTGGCTGCTGCTCTCTGCTCCCCCAGAGCAGCTCAGTGTCTCCTGACACAGATCCTGAGGATGCCAGCCTCTTGCATCAGTGCCTGGGAGCAGCTTTTCACAGCTCGTGGGCCTGGGAGAAATCAGCAGGATGGCTGTGCAGTAAATAAATGGATCCAGGCAAGCCCAATTGACTTCCCAGGTAATTACCTAATGACTAGCTGAGAGAACTACGGCACAGAGAACAGCACAGCCTCCAGGAGGGCTGCTCCAGAGCCTCTGCACACCAGAGGCACGGCAAGAGGATCAAATTTGGATGTAGCTGATGTGACAGGTGATGCTCATCAGGGATCAGCATGGCACTGGCCACCCCTGGACACCCAACCCTGCTGCTGGCTGGTGAGGATCCAGCTGCCAGGCACTGCTCCAAGAACAGGCAGCACCCCAGGGGAACCCTCTGACCCCCTGGCACTGGTCAGCAGGGACAGGTTTTGTCCAGCAAGGATAAGGAAAGCAGTGTCCCTTGACTCAGGTGCTGATTAATGGGTTTTAAGTGCATGCAGCTGCTGTCTCACTTCCACATGGCCTGTGGCGCTTTTGAGGTGCTTCCCCTGGAAATCAGCTGCAGACAGAGCTGTCAGCAGTGCCAATGTGATAACAGCTTCTCTTGGCAGTGCTGGTAAACAAGTGCCTTGGAAACCTCCGCTGAAAATAGAGTTGTGGCTGTCTCCTAAGGAGAAAGGAGCATTTCCCCCCACCCAGGCACTTTCCCTGAGAATTCCTCAGATCGCTCATCCTGCTGGTGAAACACACAGCAGTGACACGGCTCAGATGGAGCCCAGGACGTGGAGCCTCCCCCCGGGTCCTCCCAGGTTCCCCATCCTGCAGGAGGGCACAAGGCAGAGCTCAGCTGAGCTGCTGACTACCTGCCCATCTCTTTTAAGACAGATGATCCATTTTATGGGCTGCCGTAAAAGCACAAGGAAACTCACACCAATCAGGCAAAAGTGCCATTTCCCCGGCACCATCCTTCCTTCTCTCAGCAGCGGGGACCCACGTGGAGCCCATTAGCAGCATTCCCAGGAGATGCTGGCCGATGCTGGGGGATGCCAAAGCACACAGCCACCACGGGAGAGGTCCCAGGGTGTCAGCCCGCCCTGCACACGCAGTCCCCAGGGTGAGGAGGCACCACAGGCAGCCAGGGATGCTCCCAGGGGTACCCAGGCCACCACAAGACTCTTCAGACAAGCTTTGGCTTCCCACAAGCAGATCCACGTCCTGCAGACTGACCCTCTGGCTTCCAAACTGCTCTTTCTGGTACAGCAGATTGCAGTTGTGTACAGCAAGGTGATTTGGGGTGTTGGAAATTGCCCAGGGTTTGGGGAAAAGGCATTTTCTAAATTATTTGTTTTACTGCAGAGTGAATGGTGAAATTGCCCCTGAGTTTCCTGCCCTGGCTCCTCCAGCTTGACTTTTACCTTCCAACACTGCAGACATGTTGAAACCCTCAAATCTGAGACCAGCAAGAGATGATTCAGCAAGAACACTACGGCACCCTTTAGGTATGAAATTAACGGTCTGTAATTAGGATGGCAATAATGAGAAGTTATTTAATAATTCATTTCTTCCTATGAATTATTCGGTGTGTTCTTAACTCCAGGGCCCAGACAATTGGCAGAGAACACCTCTGAGCCCTCATGGGACATCCTCTGGGTGCTGCTGGCAACAGAACCCCCTCCCTGCCAGCTCCCCAAGGGCCAGAGGGGCAGCCTGGGGAGCTCTGAGCTGCTTCCCCAAGTGCAGCCCCAAATGCAAATCCCTTCCACCACAGAAAATCCCATTTCAGGCAATATTTCAGCCACAAGGGGCTTCTACTTCTGTGGAGGGAGGGGAGACCTGTCATCCACATGCCAGTGTTTATGGCTTGAGCCTGTTTGCTCTTGTTAATTCAAAGTTACTAAATTTGTAAGGGAGCGTGTAAATCAGCCTTGGCCCTTCACAGGGCTTGAGATGTTATCTGCAGGCTGGGTTATCCACAGAGGGTCTGAGCTCAGCTTTCAGAATAAATGACTTTTGGCTGTAGCTGCAGAGCCATCTGTCCTGCCAGGCTCAAAACCCGGGGAAGCATCGTGCTGGGGACTCGTGGGTGCTGCCTCCCAATGCCACCCATGCCCCTGCCCACAGCCTGGGCCTGCCCACCTTCCCCTGCAGCCCTGTGAGCCCGGGCACTGCAGCCCCCTGGCTTTCCCAAGCTCCCCAGCCCTGCTGCCTTTGGCAGAGTCTCCTCTCTGGGTGAGGTGCTGACACAACCAGCACCATCCCTGACTGCATTTCTGGCTGTGGGGTTTTGGCTAGCCTGGTCAGAGCCCCCCATCACTCATCTTCTGTGAGGCAGAGCAGCTTCTCTGGTGGGGTTGGAGCACAGCATTAAATCCATCACCACTGCTGACCCCAACACCCACATGCCCTGTTGCCATGGCAGGCTCTGGCTGCCCATATCCACCCCCCTCACCCTGCAGAGACATGGCTCAGAAGATTTCTGCCTCCATCAAGAACCTTGAGCCCCAGGGTGCTGCAGACCACTGGCAATTCCTCCATCACTGCCCTGACTGGCTTCCCTTGCCAGAGGACACTGTGCCCTGCAGCATGGGCCTGATTTTCCCACCTGCACTGAGCACACAGCCTTTCTGTGCAGGCTGAGCCTCTTCTCCAGGCTCCTGGCACCAGGGGTGGTTCAGGCCATGGAGACACTGAAGGTGTGACACTGACACAGGTTGGTGGCCACCTGAGCAAGGAGCTTGCTCCATTGGCATCTCCATCCTCACCACATTTCTTGCTTCACTTCTAGTTGAGCCTTGCTGTAGCTTTTGGGGAATATTTGGAACATTTTTTGGCTCCTTCCCTCTCCCTCCTCCCTGGCTCCATTTCCATGGTCATTTCTCCCCACAGCTCTCGGTGGCAAGGGAAGTGTGATGTGCCAGGAGCTCGTGCAACTCACACATCCCCTAAGCTGCTTGGTGACCACATGGCTCATTCTCAGTCAGCCCATGAAAACCTCAGCATCTCCCACCCCATCCTTTAACCCAACCCTTCCAGGACCTGGCTGCAGCTCTGCAGAGGTGTTCTTGCTGGTTGGAGCAGTTTTCACCCTCACATTCCTCTGCCCTTTTATGACCTTTCATTCATTATGTGACTGTGAGTCTTCAGCACAGAGCCCAGTGCTTAAACCTGATCTACTGAGGGCTGGTTCTGCCCTGGGGTTGGGAGCTGCTCACCAACACATCCCTCCTGCAGGACACTCCTCAACCCTGGCCTCTGCTGCTGCTGAAGGAGCAAGGAACCTTGCCTGCCACAGCCATTCCTGCCTGAAGATCCAGCCTGGCACAAGGAGCTCAATCAAACCTTCTGCTCACCTGGCAGAAGGTGCTTCAATCAAATAATTTTAAATCTATAACTTTTAAATTTTTTTATTCCCCTGTGTGCTCATTATTGAGCAAAGCCCCCATGGTTCTTTGCTGCATGAATCTGTTGGCATAAAGCAATCAACATGCTTCAGCCCTTGTCCTGCCTGGCTGGACCCTGTGGAGATGATGAATTTGGAGCAGGGAAATGCTCTTCTGGCCCCCAGTGGGATGGGCAGCATGGCCCAGCCGATGGCTGCTGGAAATGCACAGCTACAAGGTTCCCATGATGTTCCAAGCAGCTTTTCTCTCTCACACAGACATGACTCACTCACAAAGCACACCAAAATAGGCTCAATCTGTTCCTGGGATTCCCTCATTCAGGTGTCTCCCCATTTCTGGAGGTTTTACAGGGACTGCAGAGGGGCCATTCACCTCCTGGCTTTGCAAAATGAGTTGGGTTGAGCATTTACACTATCATTACATTTTCTTTTTCAGACACGTTTTAATTAAATGAATTTTCCTTTCATTTTGTCTTTTTCTGGCTGATCAAGAATAGCATTGAGCATCTAGATAAACCCTAGAGAAAAAGGTCATTTGCAAAGCAATAATTTTATTTTTTCCACCTTCTTTCCCACTGGCAAGGATTCAAGCAACCACCCACAGGCTGGTTTCAGTTTGAATTTAACCAAGTGCCAGTGAAGTGCCTCCCCCTCCCACTGAAGGATTGCTCCTGCTGCTGTAACAGGCATCCGTGCAGTGATAAAAACAACACTGCCAAGGTGGGATGCTGCTTCTGGGATGGGCACGTGGTCCCAGATGGGCACTGTGGGGCTGCCACAGCAAGATTCAACTCTCTCCACATTTTGCTCTGTTTTGTCACACAGAGCTGGCACGTGGCACCTGGCAGTAATTCTCTAAATACCAGCAGAAGCATTGATTTTCAATATTCAGCAGTGCATTTCCTCTCGCCCTCTCTCCGAGGGGCTGCAAAGGGCAGTGCATCCCACAGGAGCTGAGGCAGCAGCTGAACCCACTCCAGGTACAATCAGCTCTTCTCCTCCTGCCAGCCCTTTCACAACACCCACTGCTGTGCCCTGCTGCTGCTGCCCCCCTCTCTTCTGCTCTGCCATGCCATTTCTTCCCTTCAGGGTTGCCTCCCAGCAGTGTCCTTGCAAATGGCTTTTCAGGCTGGCATGGCTCCTCAACAGCACTGCCTTGCTATGAGCTTTTCTGAGCTATTAGATGGCAAGGATTTAATTTTCTTGCCTTTTCCCCCTCTGCTTTCTGAAAACATTTACCTGCAGTATCCTCTTGTTCCCTTCCCCCTGAGTTTACGTCTCAGTGACTGTAATAAATTGCAATGGAAATAATGCTCTGTATTTCCAGGAACTAATCAAGCATGATTGTGCAGCAGCAAAAAGCCAGGGCAGCTGCTCAAAGGAGCAGATCCCAGGGGAAGGAGGGATTTAAATCCCTGTCTGGTCAGGAGAGCAGGAAGGATGGAGGGGGAATGCTGGCTCACCTGGCACCTGTCCTTCCCCCACTGGTGGGGATCAAACCCAGCACTTTGAAGCATTAGGTATTGAGGAAAAAGTTTCCTCTTATTTTACTCAGGTGTTAGTCATTTATTTGGTGGAGCTGGTTGCAGTCCAGGCATTCCACACATAGCAGAAGTCATCCCATGGAGAGCCTCTGAGAGGAATTTGGGACCAGAGAGCTGCTAATATCAGCACCAAGATGAAAAGATTTTGTGAGTTATGTACACCGATGTCAATCACGCTTCCCTTTGGTGCTTCCCTCCCTGCAGGGAGGTGCAATAAATCACACACATTTTCTGAGTGCAATCCTCTTCTGCTTGGCCTTGGAGGCGAAGGCCTGAGCAGCATGTGGGTGGGAAAAAGCAAGGACTCCTCTGAACATCAAGGAAAACACTTACCCACAGCTGGTGTGAGCCAGCAAACCCAGCCATGCCTGAGCCAGCCCAAGGGCCCAGACAGCCAAAGAGAGGCTTTAAAGCGTCCTGAGGAAGAAGCAGCTCTGTCTAAAGCCATGCATTATGTATTTCTCACCAGTCTGCATGAGATCAAGGAGGCTGCATCCCTCGACAGGCAGCTTTTTGATGAGCACTGCGCTGGATCCTGGGCAGTGCCGGGGTGTGGGGCTGGGCAGGGAGCAGCTCTAAGGCAGGAGGGGCAGGAGCAGAGGATGAGGAGAAGGGTGTACCCCAAAGCTCAGCGTGGTCACCTGGACATTGGGATGCTGCTCTGGGTTAGGGTGCAGAGCTACATCTGCAGCTTCTGCATTCTTTGCTCTTATTTATGGACTTTTCCCTATATGCTCATATTTATACTCACCAAGGAAAGCTGGGCAGTGACCCACTGCCTTATGAAAAATCCTGCCATGCCCATTGTACCTGATTTAGTGCGTGCTAAGTAACAGTCAAGAGATAGGCTTGGGGCTGCTTCACATCTCTCTTTTTGAGGAATACAGCACTTTCCTGGACTGCAGCAAACTCTCCTCTCTCCAGCTTTCCTTCTGCCACAGGCAGTGAGTTTCACGGGTTTTCTCAGCTCATTATTCTANTCTCTAAATACCAGCAGAAGCATTGATTTTCAATATTCAGCAGTGCATTTCCTCTCGCCCTCTCTCCGAGGGGCTGCAAAGGGCAGTGCATCCCACAGGAGCTGAGGCAGCAGCTGAACCCACTCCAGGTACAATCAGCTCTTCTCCTCCTGCCAGCCCTTTCACAACACCCACTGCTGTGCCCTGCTGCTGCTGCCCCCCTCTCTTCTGCTCTGCCATGCCATTTCTTCCCTTCAGGGTTGCCTCCCAGCAGTGTCCTTGCAAATGGCTTTTCAGGCTGGCATGGCTCCTCAACAGCACTGCCTTGCTATGAGCTTTTCTGAGCTATTAGATGGCAAGGATTTAATTTTCTTGCCTTTTCCCCCTCTGCTTTCTGAAAACATTTACCTGCAGTATCCTCTTGTTCCCTTCCCCCTGAGTTTACGTCTCAGTGACTGTAATAAATTGCAATGGAAATAATGCTCTGTATTTCCAGGAACTAATCAAGCATGATTGTGCAGCAGCAAAAAGCCAGGGCAGCTGCTCAAAGGAGCAGATCCCAGGGGAAGGAGGGATTTAAATCCCTGTCTGGCCAGGAGAGCAGGAAGGATGGAGGGGAAATGCTGGCTCACCTGGCACCTGTCCTTCCCCCACTGGTGGGGATCAAACCCAGCACTTTGAAGCATTAGGTATTGAGGAAAAAGTTTCCTCTTATTTTACTCAGGTGTTAGTCATTTATTTGGTGGAGCTGGTTGCAGTCCAGGCATTCCACACATAGCAGAAGTCATCCCATGGAGAGCCTCTGAGAGGAATTTGGGACCAGAGAGCTGCTAATATCAGCACCAAGATGAAAAGATTTTGTGAGTTATGTACACCGATGTCAATCACGCTTCCCTTTGGTGCTTCCCTCCCTGCAGGGAGGTGCAATAAATCACACACATTTTCTGAGTGCAATCCTCTTCTGCTTGGCCTTGGAGGCGAAGGCCTGAGCAGCATGTGGGTGGGAAAAAGCAAGGACTCCTCTGAACATCAAGGAAAACACTTACCCACAGCTGGTGTGAGCCAGCAAACCCAGCCATGCCTGAGCCAGCCCAAGGGCCCAGACAGCCAAAGAGAGGCTTTAAAGCGTCCTGAGGAAGAAGCAGCTCTGTCTAAAGCCATGCATTATGTATTTCTCACCAGTCTGCATGAGATCAAGGAGGCTGCATCCCTCGACAGGCAGCTTTTTGATGAGCACTGCGCTGGATCCTGGGCAGTGCCGGGGTGTGGGGCTGGGCAGGGAGCAGCTCTAAGGCAGGAGGGGCAGGAGCAGAGGATGAGGAGAAGGGTGTACCCCAAAGCTCAGCGTGGTCACCTGGACATTGGGATGCTGCTCTGGGTTAGGGTGCAGAGCTACATCTGCAGCTTCTGCATTCTTTGCTCTTATTTATGGACTTTTCCCTAGATGCTCATATTTATACTCACCAAGGAAAGCTGGGCAGTGACCCACTGCCTTATGAAAAATCCTGCCATGCCCATTGTACCTGATTTAGTGCGTGCTAAGTAACAGTCAAGAGATAGGCTTGGGGCTGCTTCACATCTCTCTTTTTGAGGAATACAGCACTTTCCTGGACTGCAGCAAACTCTCCTCTCTCCAGCTTTCCTTCTGCCACAGGCAGTGAGTTTCACGGGTTTTTTCAGCTCATTATTCTAAACATTTCCTGTTAGGTGTCTGATTAGCGTTTCACAGGCTGTGTTGTGATGTGTCTGCTTCTGATGTGTGCTGTGCCAGGCAGAAGAGAAATCCGTCACATTTTAGATGGAGATAATAGCTTGATCTGATCTGCACCGGGAAAAGAAAAATCTGCCAGGGGAAGCCCAGGTCCCTGAAGGTGGTGTGTGAGCCAGAGAGGTGGCAGAGAGGTGACAGAGAGGTGAACTGTTCCCTCAGAAAGCACTGACAGGTCTGACTTGATGGACACTCTTCAAGCCTGCGCTAAGACCCACAAGCAGGCCATGAAAGAGGAGAGAAATCGAAGCTTTCCCTGGTTTTGTGTAGGACTTCATGCTTAACATAGAGAACCTCTGGGAGTTTGCAAATGATGCAGGAGGAGCAGCAGCAGAGGGTTGTGCTTGAGGTAAAAATCAGCCCATGGTTTAAAAACAAGGCAAAACCCCCTGCTTGGTCAGGACTCTCCCATTGTATGCCATCCCAAGGGCTCACTCTCTGCTTGTCTCAAGTGCTACCACACCTATGACAGCTTTGAAACCTCAAAATTGGATTTAATTTTAACATGAGGTTAGCCAAGAGCAGCAAACAGATCTGTTCAGATTTGTATTAAAAAGTTTTTAAGCTTATTCCTTCTTTGGTTTTATGTGGGTTTTTTTTCCCCTGCTACCTGTAGTTGCATAAAAAATTCTAAACCTAAAAACTGAGCAAAGATTCTGATTAATCATTTCTTATGTTTGAAGAAGAAAGGCTTTGGTTTTGAATTCTTCTGAAAACAGAGTCCTTCCACGCTGGGCAAACAGAGTTACCCAGCAACAAGGCAGAGAAAAATAAAGGGAGCAGGAGGTGAGGGGGGAGAGGAGCAGAGCCTGTGTTCTCCCCTGTGTTCTCCCCATGTCTCTGGTGGGCTCAGGTACAGGTGCAAGGGGGGTGTCCCGAGCTGGTGCCTCTCCTGGGCCACCAGCACCACCTGTCCTCCTCCCCAGCACTCATCTGGAGGTTGTTGTGCAAGGAATGAGCCTCCTCCTTGGCAGGGTTGGGGACAGTCCCCAGCCACCCCTCTTGTTCCACCTGCTCCAAGAGACTCTGCACAGGACAGTGCTCAGACCATCCCAGAGCATCATTTCCAGCTTGTTCCAGACAGTTTGTTCCAGCTACACTCTGGCTCTTTGAAGAGTCATCAAAATCTGTCTTTGAAATGCCACATGATGAAACA
>VWYP01005810.1:0-11902 GCA_013400435.1 Pycnonotus jocosus | reverse complement strand
CGATTCTTGTGACGACTGTCACGTATTTGCTGCGCCTTTACGGGCAGGGGTAAACCCCAGAGGCCTCAAGGCCTTGCAGATTTGGTAGATGGATGTCACCCAAATTGCCAAATTTGCCCAGCTCAAGTATGTGAACATGTCTGTCAACACTTTTTCTTCATCCATGTGGGCTTCTACTCACACTGGAGAAAAAACCCGCGATGTCATTGCCCACTGAAAGCAGGCTTTTGCTGTTGTAGGCATACCTTCCACTATTAGTGAAAACCAACAATGGTCCTGCAGAAGGTGCAGCAGTTTCTGCAGTTGTGGGGTGTGTCACACAAGTTTGGCATTCCTCATTCCCTGACTGGTGAAGCTATTGTCGAACGCGCTCATGGTACACTGAAGCGGGTTCTCCAAAAACAAAAACAGGGAATGCAGGGTGAAACCCCACACAGTCGGTTGGACAAGGCTTTGTACACGATCAATCACCTTACAGTACTGCAGAATTCAAATAACCCTGTTATTTTGAATCATCATCTTTCGTTGCAGGCTTCAGATGAGATACATCACCCTCGAGCGAAGGCTCAGTGACGAAATTTAACCACCAAGCAGTGGGAAGGCCCGTTTGAGCTTATTGCTTCGGGTTGTATGTATATGTATCCACAGATACTGGGGTATGCTGGATACCTACGAAGTGTGTTCATCCTGATCTGCAACTGCAAAAGCAGAATCAGACCAACAGGCAACCTGAAAACCATGACCAAAATCAAAGTCATCAAGTGGAGGAATCTCCGAGTGATGACTCAGATGCGGATGACGCCAGTGATCACTTGGAGAGTCCCTCCACAAGCAGACATTGAACACTCTGCATTTTTCTTTTTCTTTCTTTTTTTAAAACAAAAAAGGGTGAGACGTAGCCCTGATCTGTATGCTTCAGACCTTGAAATTCTTTTCCCAAGGAATTTCTGTAAACAGAACAAGATGTTTACAGTCTTTTCCTAGGAGGGACTCTCTTGATGTCCCTCTAGATTGATCAATGTAGTTGAAAGGGTTTGCCTTTCTTCCACCAATCAATTGGTCTCTGTACAATAGTATATAAGAACTCTCCACCTAATAAAGTTGGGAGTGAGAGGAATTGAAACCTTCTAAGAGTTTGTGTTGTTTGTGTTGTCCAAGAACGACAGTTCAGTGAAGCTTAATTCAACAGATTGCTCATCAGCAAAGTGACAGCAACCATTGATGCTACTTGTAAAGCATTGAACTGCATACTTTTTTTCTCTTTAGCAAGCAGTCAGTCCCATGAGTTATCCAACCAACTATTTTGGAGCATGTACTCATTAGCAGCAGAAATAAGAACACCATTTGACTTATTAGAAGCTTTGCCTGTAATTTTCAAAACTCAGAGTCTAGTGTTGGTTCTAAAGAACTTCTTTACACTGTCTGGGTTTACCAGGGAAAAAGGCCCAAGCACAGCCAAACTGCAAAACCACTTAGAATCCAGTATGAGACCTTTGAACACATTTGCTTGTTATCTACTCTGCCATATTTCTGAAGCAGCAACAGTGTTAATGAAAACATAAAACATATGCAAATGAAATGGAATAGTGGAAATGAAATGAAACCTCTCATTGTAATTAAATATATTTCATATTTATATAGCTTTTCACAGTTGGACATCACTAAAAATAGTAGTTGAATCAATTTGAGGTTAATGGTACTTTCTGTTACACTTCAGAACAAAGGAAAAAACCCAAAGTTCTCTGTCATATCAAAAAAAGGCAGTGAAGATTGTGGCTCCACTTTAGAACATTTGTCACCCTGCTCAGTGTGTGCACATATCAGTCATGGCCTAAGTTACAAACAAGAGTGGCATCTTTTGCTGTAAATGAGAAGTACAATTCAGACTATATAGGCATAGCCAAGCAAGCCTTCTTAAATACTGGAATCTGTCCAAGGGTCAAAATTTTGCCTTGTAGTTAAGTAGGAACGCGGTGTCATAATATGTATCAGTTCAGCTAATGATTTTCAAACATGTTCACATCTACCTCTTCATTTGACAGTCATTTACTTGCACTACAGTATATATGCTCTATAAACACCCAAATTTGAAATCTTAATTTCTATACATTTCAGCATAATTTTTTGTTAACATTCAAATGAAGGAGTATCGTGTTTGTTTCTGTTATATTCTTCTCTGTGTTATCCTCAGATTTCTCAAGCATGAACATGTTGCATCTACTGTCTAGTACTCAACACATTATTTTTCTGAACTCCAGAAATTCATCAGGATTTCACAAGAAATTTCTCCCAAATTTTTTAGCATTACTTTCTTCTCATTAACACAGAAACCTCTCACTCTGGACCCAGCTTTGAAAGTCCTCTCTCTTGATCCAACTGCATTTGTGGGTCTAGTTTATTATGTTATCTAACCTCCCTGGGAATTTTTTTTAAAACTTTATTTTATGCATTTGAAGTGCTGAAGATTGTATTTTGTCTTTCTAATTGTCTACTTGTTTGTATTTGATTTGCATGGCTTACTATTTTTTTTCCTTATGTTATGGGAGAATTTGTTTCATTATCATGATGAAAGAAAAAAACTAAAAAAACCCAAATCCTGAATCATCAAACAAATTATTTGGATCAGGATTTTTAAAGCTGATTAGTAGCATGCATTTTCTTAACTTCTTTCCACTCAACTCAAACCATTTATAATGTAATTTTGATTAGCAGAAGGTCTGTTAACTCTTTCTGGACAAATCAGCCTGTATAAGAAAGCTGAAGTTACATATCCAAAGTGGAGATATTCATAGTTCTTTCTTTTATTCTGACATCTGGTGATAAATTAAAGCAGACAGATTATTTTTTTTTTTTTTTTAAAGGCATAGTAAACTATTCACAGTATAAATTTTACAAACAATGGTGCTAATTTTGTATGTTACAATGGGATGTCCCTATTGATTGGAGATTACCTAGTGTGATGCCCATCTACAAGAAGGGTCAGAAGGATGTCCCAAGAAACTTCATGCCTGCCAGCCTGACCTTGGTGCCAGGGAAGGTTATGGACCAGCTCATCTAGAATGTCATCACATTACATGTACAGGATGAAGATATCAGGCCTGGACAGCAGGGGCTTTTGAGGGGCAGGTCCTTCTTGACCAACCTGATTTTCTTCTATGACAAGGTAACCCACTTATGGATGAGGGAAAGTCTGTGGGTGTTGCCTGTCTCGACTTCAGTAAAGCCTTTTGCAGTGTTTTCCCACAGCATTCTCCTCGAGAAACTGGCTGCTCATGGCTTTCATAGGTATGCTGTTCACTGGGAAAAAACTGGATGGATGACAGGGCCCAGAGGATGGTGGTGAATGGAATTACATTCAGCTGGCAGACAGTCACAAATGGTGTTCCTCAGGGCTCAGTATCAAGGTCAGGCCTTTTTAGTAGTTTTATTGATGATCTAGATGAGGGAATGAAGTACAACCTCACTTACTTTGCAGACAACACCACGTTCGGCAGAAGTGTTGATATGTTTAAGGTTAGGAAGACTCTACAGCAGGATCTGGACAGGCTGGATCCATCCACCAAGGCCAGTTGTATGAGGGTCAACAAGACAGGTGCCAGGCCCTGCATGTGGGTCACAACAACCCCATGCAGTGCAACAGGCTGAGGGCAGAGTGGCTGGAAAGCTGCCTGGCAGAAAAGGACCTCGGGGTGTTGGTTGGCAGCTGCTTGAACATGAGCCAGCAGTGCTCACATGTCTGAGGAGGCCAATGGCATCCTGGCCTGTATCAGAAATAGTGTAGCCAGCAGGACTAGGCAAGGGTTTAACCCCCTTTACTCAGCACTGGTTGCACCAAGCTATACCACAAACCCTGCGTTCAGATTTTGGCCTTTCCCTTCTAAAAAGACACTGAGGTAATAGAGCTGGTGAAGTGTCTGGAGCACAAGTGTTATGAGGAGTAGGTGGAGATGTTCATCCTGCAGAAAAGGAGCCTCAGGGGGACCTTATCAATCTCTACAACTACTTGAAAGGAGGTAGTAGCAGGAAGGATGTCAGTCTCTTCTCCCAATAACATGCATAGAACAAAAGAAGATAGCCTCCAGTTGCATCAGAGAAGCCTTAAACTGGATATTAGTAAAAATCTCTTCACGAAACTGTTATCAAGCATTGGAACAGGTTTCCCAGGGAACTGGTTGAGTCATCATCTCTGGTGGTATTTAAAAGACATGTAGATGTGGTGCTTAGGGACATGGGTTAATGGCAGGACTGATAGTGTTAGATCAATGGGTAGGCCTGATGATATGAAAGGCCTCTAAAAACTCACTCAACGAGACTTTTAAAAGGACTTATAGTTGTTCATATACTCTGAGTTAGACACATGGGAGAAATACTGACAAGATATTCTTAAGAGGTCAGAACAACAAACAGAATTTTACTGGCCATTTAAAAAAATCAGAGAACTTTGGTAAAAGGTTTAGTGCAACATTCAATCAACATAAAACACTTTGCTTAGGATTAACCTGGCCCATTCAACTTATCAAACTCTAGGTCCATTTGATTTTAAGTTACCCAAAAATTTTAAGAAGAGGAAACTAGGAGAAGGAGAAAAAGACAGAAAAGATATAGGAAAGCACACATACAGCTGCCAGCTCCTGGATTCCAGTGGTGTTCAGATAGAACTTTCAAGGGAAGGTAGGTTCAAGACACATGCTTGTCTCACGTTCAGCCCTAAATACCCCTTGGCTTTCCGGTGGTGTTCCCCCACGTGGGACTTCCAGTCATATGGCCTCTCACGAGCTAGGTTGGAGCTCCAGAGGCAGGTGTAGAGCATTGCCAGGGATTATCAGCTACTGCGGGCTTGGGGTACAGGCTGTAGGGGTGGGAGTGAACAGGGCAGTGCACTGTCTTATCAGAACAAGGCCCAACCTGCTCCCTCCTCCCCAACATATGTATCCCAAAATGTCTTAAGACATCAATTTTTCCAGTTTTTCACATGATATTAGATGTCTTTTTCAATATACAGGATTCTGTGATGCTATAACGACTCTGATTTTTATGTAGTTCAGTAGTTCAACAATCAGAATTTGTCCCAACTGACTTTCTACAAAACCTAGAAAAAAGTAATAAAAAAATAAACTCTTGGATAATGTACAAGTGAAACATTCATATTTTTGCTTTCTTTACACACTTTCTGTGCAATGGAACTGAAAAAATGACAATTGTGAAAGTTTTTGGCACTCAGAAAAGAGCTTTGTTTAATGTTCATGGAAAATTTGGCCTGTGTCTCCTCTTATTTGAAACCTACCTCTTTGGTCACATTAAAAACATTCTATTCATGTCATAACAGCAATTGGATATCTCTGTCATCTAGATACATACTTCGAAGAGAACTAAACACTCCTTTTTGTTCTAAAGCCGACAGGATACTTCTGAAATAAATATTTATTTGTTCTGATAATACCATTGATACAAAAAGTACAGCTTGAGGGTAAATTTGTAAAAGCATCTATTTATTCTCAAAATATTGTCAAAAGAGAGTTTATTTAATGTAAAAAATTGTCTTTTGCTATGCAAATATTATCAGCTTTTCTTTAAAATCTTAACAGCATCATAGTCAATAAAGTCAAAGGCAGCTGAGTCTTTGACTGCAGAGCCTTTACAGATGTATGTAACAGTACTAATATCCTAATTTGAACTCTCTCAGTAGCTTGTTATACATCAGCTCAATGGCTGCTGCCTCCCACATTATGAACAAGTCTGAAACTAAGTGAAAAGGCATTAGAATTACTGGCTGTAGGAAGAAAACAGTTTTTCACGTTGGCTTCTTGATAACCGTAGATAGCAAGCAAGAATAGAAATTGTTTTCAACATGTTGGAAGGTTTTTTTAAGGCATAACTTGCAAAGTATTGTGGTTGGTTTGTTTTTGGTGGCAATGAATCTTCCATAAAGTAAAAATTTCCACCTTTATAATAACACTCCCAAGTATTTTACTTTTTAACCAAAGAGATTTGAGCATTTCAGCAAATCTGCTAGCTCAGACTTCCTCCGGTCCCTTCACAACCTGTACTTGCATTATTCGCCAAAGTTCAGACTCAAGTTCTACACCTTTTCTTTTGTTATTACAAGATTAGAGAGAATGTCTAACATTTTCTTGTGCAAAGAGTCTGAAAGGTACTTACAGTAGTCATATATGGTACAATATAGCCTTGATTACACTTAGGTACATAGTGGATGTAAGTAGAAAAATATTATTATTTCTTAGTGAAAAACCTTCAGTTTTTATATATATAAGCTTTCACATGGAAAAATAGATATAGTTGCAAGATTTTTTTTTCAAAATGGAAAGACCAGTAAAAGCTGAAATGTGGGTTAGTATATGAGAATGTCTGTGATCAGAATTTAAAAAATAATTCCATAATTAAAGTTATCCATTAAATAGAAAAGCAAAGCATTACCTATATAAATAGGAATTTCCTAGCAAAAAAAAATTATGAGATAATAAGAAATTTACCATTTTGTTGGCAAAATTAGCTGTATTTGAGGATCTTAAGAACTGCTTATTTAGTAAAATTTGGCAAGTTTTAAAAAGTAACAACATAATGGAAGTATTTAATGCAGTGGAAACAGTACTTAAGATCATGGTGAATATTGTACAAAGTCTATATTCTGTAAACTGAGTGGCTTAATTTGGCTATTAAGGCATTATTTGTGGTATACAGAAAGTAGGAATACATGTTCTTAGCAAGTGTAAATATGCAGCATTTCATTGCTGATTTCCACAAATTAAGGATCTGACTCCCACAGAGAATAAATAGATATATTTTCTTGGAGATGCTCACTGCTACTTTTCATTTAAAAATCAGTTAAATCATTCCCCTATATTCCTTTTCAAAGGTAATGGAAAAGAACCAAATAATCTTTAAACATATACCTACTTTAAACACTGCAGCTCAAACCTCTAAAAACTATCACAGTAATATTATTATAGTGTGAATTTCAGAATAAAGCTTGCTTATTTTTGGTCAACAAAATGGTCAACAAACACAGTTTTGTGGGCTTGCCCAGGAACTGCTCAAGACAGCTAATAATCTGTTATAAAAGCTTGAATACATATCCATTAACCAGGGTAATTTGTATGGGTATAGTATGTTTTTCCTTTCCTCACTAACAATTGATGAGCCCACCCACAGCAAGAATATTCTGGGAAGCAAGGAGGGAAAAGCAGACAAATGTAAACTAGAAACATATCTGGGAATATCTGGTTTTAAGGATAGGACAAATGGAAGACGTCCATTATTACAGATGGCAGCTTTTCTTAATAGACCAAAACACACTTAATCTTGGAGGAAATGAGCCTACTTTAATACAGGGGCTAGTCTCCAGACACCTCTTCTAACACCAAATATTTTGTGATTCTGTGACAAAACAAGGACAATAATCTGCCAGACCTTGATTCTATTCCTGATAACTTCAAATGGAGCGGAACTACTTTGCTGCAACCTAAATCCTGGCAAAGAACTTACTTCTTCATACAGTTACATGTCCTCAACAAAGACATAACATTGGTCAGTATTAAATTCTATAATCAGCATGTACAGCTCTTACCCTAACTTATAGGTTACTAAATTCTGATTCCTTTAATTTATTTTGTTGCATTTGCAAACATGCAAATTTAGTTTGGCTCACGAGTGCTTTTTTGAAGCTAATCTCCCTCAGTCCCCTCTTGCTGCAGTTTCTTTTCGTCATGAAGCAGTTTCACAGCATGTAAACCGCATTCCTTTGGACGAAACTAAATCAGTAGGAATAATCCAAGAACCCAACCACAGTTTGGTTCAGTTACTTGGGGAAGCGCATTCCCTGGGACCAAACCATAGCTGGTCTGAATTAGGAAAAATTCTCAAAACTTGTATAAAAATTCTTACTTGAGTCTCTATACCAACTGTTTCACACTGTGTACCAGCTCCTCCTTCCTCTTGCTATTTTATGGCAAAGGCATAACTTCAATTATTTTGATCAGCAGACAATTACAGCTGCATCTCATTTAAGTCTGCATGTTTCAAATGTGTCTTTGTAAGAGATTTGCCTACATTTCTTTGAGAGAGGGAGGAGTTGAGACAGTACAGGGAGAGGTTGCAGAGAGCAAGTAGCTATGAGACTGAAAATTTTCACTTCCCAGAAAAAGTGGATGCAATAAATAAAATTATACCTTCAGTATCTATGATTTTCTGCTTCTATTTAACTTTGCTGTAAGCATACAAGCCTTGAGTGGTCATTATATAAGTGCCAAGGGGACATTCTTCTTACAATAAGTCTACCATCTTTTTCCTTTACATTTTTATTTATAAAGTCACAGATATTCTAGTACCTAAAAGAAGTTTGCAATCAATTTAATAAAAATACCTCTTATAGATGTATAAAATGCATGTACCAACAAAATGAGAGTGTTGTATTTCTGCAAAATTACTATTAAGAGTTATTTTTAAATAAGTTGACAGCTCGAGTTAGAGTACACTTATGTTAATTTCTGGTCTAGTTCGGCATGAAAATTCGGCAGCATTAGAAACAGCTAAGTAAGTCCATGAAAAAGGTTCAAGGTGATTACAACAGCATGTAAATATGAGGAAAGTCGTGCAAATATTAATGATTTACATAAAGTTGCACAATAGTTTGAACACATTATTTTTAGTCATCTTAGATTAAATCAAAAAATTAGAAATTATTTAGAATATCAGGATGCCTAACTTGTAACTGATCTGTTATACTACAAAATAAACCCCCATGTCACGTATACAAAATGTGTAAGATCAGCTGGGAGTCAGAGAATGGGATTCACAATGTCCAGCACAAAGTCACCTGAACTAACCAGCAACCTCTGTCAACAACTCCATTTTCACACCTGCAGAATACCCAATCTTAAACATGTATGAAAATTATATCTACCCTAGAACAAGAAAATAACCAACCTGAAGAGATGATCTTCGTTCAGTCCCATTTTACACCCAGTGTCACAGTGCTTCACATACCCAAATGAAATGCGATATATATGACCTAAAATCCTTCTGACTTTTTTAATGTTCACTGGTCACAAATATCTGAGAACTATGGGGCTTTCATAGACTCTCTTGCTACTGAAAAAATGCAACTCTGTTTAAAATAATAACATATTTCTTAATTTATAAAATTAATTAAAATGAATGTTCAACCTAGCTGCTAGGGTACTACCCTGGGAGTCTCAAGGTCCAGACTTTCAAAGAACAGGTATAGCACAGGGGTGACAAAACAGATTTTTATGTCTTTTTATGTGGAGCAATTTGGCATCATCTCCAACCAATCTGGTGGTTTTAAATTTACTCAAAGCTGAAACAAAAACTATAATGCAAGAGAAGGAAAGATAGAAAATTATTTCAATTTACTGTTTAAACAGGGAGTAATTTCGTCACAGTTTACCGATATGCTGCTGTAATCAGTGGCCCAAAGTAACTGATGTCATATATTTTGTTTACTGTTAATAATTTCCTAATAAAATAAAATTATTATATTGAATATCAGGAGTAATTATAATCTTTAGCAAAGAGGTGCAAGTCCAAATAAAATTAAATGTTAGAGTCCAACATTATCGTTTCATTAATACTAGCATGATAATAGCAATTTTGAAAGAAGAAAAAATATTCTCAAACCCCTGGTTTTGTTTTATGTACAAAATATGTACATCATCCTTCTTTGCATCTAGCAAGGAGATGAAAAGCAAAAGGGTAAATGTATTTTCTTATGTGCAAAGTCATGTTTGTGGTCATCAGATTGGAGAAACCTTCAGTAACTACATGCTTATCTCTAAACTTGCAGTTATCTGGGGCATCTTTGAGTGGGATTTAAAAAGTATTAATGATCAATAAAGGATTTGTTTGTTCTTCTGTATGTGTAAGTTCGCATTGAAAGCAGATCACTGAATGCACCATTTTAGTTTTGTCACCTTGTGCACACAGTATCTCTCCTGAGCACTTCTTGCATGTCAAACATGAATATGTATCAGCATCCCACCCGAAGAAGGCATATAAAAAAGGCAATGCAACAAACAAGTAATTATCTGAGTATATGGCTAGGATTTGTTTCTATGATCAATACCGTAAGAGTTCTCTGTTCCCTACATGCTCTCTCTAAGCATTGGCTACTATCAGGAATAGAATCCTAAGCTCAATGTAACTTTGGTCCAGTGAGAAACAGTTGTTATGATACATAGGTATTTATAAACTCACACATACAAGAAAGATGTTTAATTTAATAACAGTCAATGGGTTATCTTAGACAAACATATTCTTTTTGTCTGTTAAATATAAACCAAAATGTGACTGTAAGCTCAAAATCCACAAAAAGGTAAGGCATAGCCCAAAGGGTATACTTCTTCTTGAGGAGTAAGTGTAAAGAGTTAGATTTTTCACAGACCAAATTTAAACTTTAAAAATGAACCTTTAAAAATCCAAACCAGAAAGACAGAAAAATAACAGCCAAATTGCCTCAGAATTTCAGCCATTTGCTGCACATGTTACAGACATCCTCTAAATGTTGGGGGTTAGATTTTGGGGTTTTCATTTCACTTATAGAATTTTTCTCATACATTGCTAGGAAACTAAGTACTGAGTTCTTATACATACTCAGGCAGAACAAAGGGGCCAAAGGAGAACCTGGCTACACCTTTGTCTCTCTGGGAGTGTCTCTTGGATGGGGAGTTGTAATGGTTTTAGGTTCACCAAATTTTGTTCACTAAATATGAGATGGGTTTTTGGAAGAAAAAGGCAAAACAGGCTCAACTTATAGCTAAACAAATAGTTTATTAAACACACTAAAGGGAAAAAAAATGAAAGAAAAAAGAAAGAAAGAAAAGAAAAAAACCCAAAACCTGACCTTTTCCTCCCCCACAAACTATTCACTTTTCCACACAACATAGAGAGAAGCTATGATTTCAGTCAGCCACAACCATTAAACCTAACCTTACACTCTTTGGGAGAGGAATCTCCCTAGAACTTTCATAGAGACCATGCCACAAGAAACAAATCAGGTGGCTCTCAATGTCACAAATCTGCAACCACCTGGGATTTGCAGGTCTCTGCAGTCCCACCCCATTAGCAGGCTTCCAAGCTGGTTATGGGCTATAGCACATTCAGGGTACCATTTTAAGAATGCTTACTCCAGTATACAACAAAGGTTTTCTTCTTCAATCTCTCAAATCATCTCTATTGCAACGGAAATAGAGACCTCCTTTTTGCCCAGGAGCTGGGGCATTAAACTAAATAATCTTTGACTAGAGTTTACAATCCCCCGAACTGCATTTTGATCATAATCCATATCTCTATGATTCATCCAGAGAAGTCCAGACAAAAATGCCCACTTCCTCCATCCCTTTCTTTCAGCAGTCCTTATCAATTCTTTCACTGACTTCAGTTCATGCTATCTCTCTCTCTATCTTCACTCACTGCCTTCCACGAAGGAGGGAAAGGGTTAATGTCTTTGCCTGCGGTGGTCATGTGATCTCTGCCAGGCGGTAGCCGGGATTTTCAAAAGCCGCGGAGATGCAGGAAAAAAACTCAGGCTGACAGGATCTCAAAGCAGCTCGGCTGATGGAAGGGTCCCACCTCCACACTTTGGTCCCATCGAGGGTGAGCCCAGCCCGGAGCTGCTGCAGGCTGCAGGCTCCCCTCCCCCTGCTGGGGAAAAGGGCCCAGGCCCACAGCCAGCTCTCAGGCCAGCTCCCCCTCATAGGGCGTTTCACAGCTGCTAAAAACTGATCCGGGCCGGGACAGGTGCACATCATCCCCTCCCCCAGCCCGAGAGTCCCTGGGCCAGGCGGGTCTTCCATAAAGCCCGGGTCCAGGCTGCTGCTTGCAGGGCAGTTCCCCCCATGGAGGCCCGGCCTGGCCCCAACCGCCC
>VWYP01005788.1:25691-33676 GCA_013400435.1 Pycnonotus jocosus | reverse complement strand
TGTACACACGGAGATATAACATAATAAAAAAATCCCTCTGTAGCTTCAGGTCATCACTCTTTTGGCTGCATGAAGCTCACCTATTGACAGAAATCATCTACCTCCAGCTGATCTTACTTCTCAGCCAAGGTCTGGAAGTCTGTCACCTCCCATCATGATCTGTCACACAAACATCACACACAGTGTTAACCTAGGGGTTAGGAAGATTTGTTGCAAGTCTGTTGGATCATTTTTCAATTTTTTTTTTTTTTTTAAACCACCCAGTACAACGGGGTTGAATTGTCTTATAGATTATGGGCAGAGGTTGGGTCTCAGTTTATCCCAGTAATCTGCTCAGATTTCTCACAGGAATCCTGTGGACTGCACAAAAAAAAATGCTTGAGTCAGACTCTTCCCTGCTCAAGACTCAATAAGAGCATGTGTTGATCTAAACACATATATCTTCATCTGTGCCAGGGGAATAGGGGGCAGAGAGGAGAAAAATCAATGTTGTCTGTGGCTGGATTTCTGGTTGTGTTTCACAAGGCTGTTACCTGGCTCATCTCTTACCTCCAGACATTGCAGAATGGCCCTGCTGCATTCCCTCTGTGTTGGACTGTCTGGATTTTTCTCCAGGAATTTAGGCTTGGCCTATTACTTCAGCTTCTTCTCTGTCTTTTTCAGCCTTTTTCCATCCTCCTCCTTTTTTCCTCTTAAGGCTGTCACAAACTGTGTCTCTGGATGCCTTTTTGGGGCTTCTCTGTTGCCTTTCTCTCCAGAGCTCTGGGTGGGCAGGGCCAATGAATTGCTTCCCAAAGCCCAAGAAGAGCTGCAATAATTTGCTTTTCCCTCAGAAAAATTATGATTTTTACGGATTTGCAGATTTGAAAGAGGTCTTTAAAATCATAAAGAAGAAGTGCACCTGCTAAAAATCATCTTCATCTGAACGAAAGTCATTTACATACATGAGATTTTTAAAGATGTCTTGAGAGAATTGAAAGGACCCATAGGTTGTTACATGATTTTTGTGCTGCATTAGAGCCTCTAATCAAAAGATACTTGTATCATTACAATTGATGTTCAATTTAAACATCTTTGCTTAGCATGGCTTAAACTGATAAACTTTTAAATGTATTTTAAACACAGCAATGCTTAAATGAAGTTTTTCTTCTTTTAAACAAATTCTTGCTATTTTTCTATTATTTTCTGGAAACTCTTCTTTTTGCTGTCACAAAACAGGTCCAACTAAAGCACTAAAAATACTTTGAATTGTAAAGGCAATAAGAAAATCTCCTTTCAAGGTCCGGTGAGAGTAGAGTTGTACTTTTGAAACCCCCTAATAATTTACCTAGACCAAAGCTCCTAATCTTTGCACTGCATCACCTATTGTATGGAATAATCAATCAATCAGGTGTACTGATGTCTCTCCATTAATTAGTTTGTTCTTAGTTCTTGAAGGGTCCATGAGGACACAGGTCCTATCCTCAGCTGCATGACTGGGAGCAAGACTGAGGCCAAAGCGATGTTTGAAAGGTTTCCTTTTATTTGTAGAACAAATGTTTTCCTCCAACTGCAGCACAGTCAAACAGTGTGAAGGAAACATAACAATCCCCCTGTCTCTTTATCTGTGTTTTCATAAGGTCACCCATCACCACGGTATCTGAGAGTCTTTCTTCTTTTCCTTTAAGGGTCCTGGTCAGGAGTCGAAAATAAGGAAAAGAGAGGCAGAAAAACCACAAAGAAAAGTAAAAAAAAAAAAAAAAACAGAGCTGGAGGTGAACCCAAACACTCAGAGGTAATTTGCCTTGAGGAGCAAGAACCCTTGAGACCTACGGAAAAAAAGAACCTGTGAACAATGGTAAAGGCTGTGAACGTACCATCCCTCTGACAGGTACGTAAACCTTAAGATTAAAATAACAGCTTCAAAAACCCTTCTGTCAGACTGAGTTTGCTTTAGCTAGTCAGGGTTTCAGGGGAAGTGTCATAAAGACAATATATATCAAGTGGAGACAGCCAAGGAAATTTCTGTTTGAAATTTCTGAACGGGTTGGTCCTTGAAGCGTGTTCTCCAAAACTTGACAAAGTTATTGTGACATTAAAAGAACATTAAATAATTAGGGGTTATAACTAGTGGATTTAAAAATATTTTTCTGTATATGCTGTATCACCTTTAAGATAAATTTTGTACATAAGAAAAAATGAAGACTCAGGAAGAGCGCAAAATTCAAGTTCCCATTTTTTGTCTTTGTGTCAGTTATTATTTTGATTAAAAAAAAAAAAAAAGTTGATCAACATTTCTGGCAATTCCAATACTTTTTTACTTCACTAAGCAATTGTGAAGGATTCCTTAACAGGCTTTTACATTTTCTGTCTTAGTTTAAAAATGCCTTTATCATTTTTAATTGTGGGGGGTGGCTTATGGTACTTATATTCTCCAAACTTGACAAAGTTATTGTGACATTAAAAGAACATTAAATAATTAGGGGTTATAACTAGTGGATTTAAAAATATTTTTTTGTCTATGCTGAATCATCTTTAAGATAAACTTTGTACATAAGAAAAGTGAAGACTCAGGAAGGGCACAAAATTTGAGTTCCCATTTTTTGTCTTTGTGTTAGATATTATTTTGATTAAAAAAAAAAAGTTCACCAACATTTCTATCAATTCCAATACTTTTTTGCTTCACTAAGCANATCAACATTTCTGGCAATTCCAATACTTTTTTACTTCACTAAGCAATTGTGAAGGATTCCTTAACAGGCTTTTACATTTTCTGTCTTAGTTTAAAAATGCCTTTATCATTTTTAATTGTGGGGGGTGGCTTATGGTACTTATATTCTCCAAACTTGACAAAGTTATTGTGACATTAAAAGAACATTAAATAATTAGGGGTTATAACTAGTGGATTTAAAAATATTTTTTTGTCTATGCTGAATCATCTTTAAGATAAACTTTGTACATAAGAAAAGTGAAGACTCAGGAAGGGCACAAAATTTGAGTTCCCATTTTTTGTCTTTGTGTTAGATATTATTTTGATTAAAAAAAAAAAGTTCACCAACATTTCTATCAATTCCAATACTTTTTTGCTTCACTAAGCAATTGTGAAGGATTCCTTAACAGGCTTTTACATTTTCTGTCTTAGTTTAAAAATGCCTTTATCATTTTTAATTGTGGGGGTGGCTTATGGTACTTATATTCATGGTGACCCTGAGGAGGAGATGGTGGGTACTTCAATCAAATGTGAATGTCTCTGAACACCCACTAGCCGTATCCTAATCACATCCTTTCAGCAAACACAAGCCACTAACCAAACCCCATTTTTGCACTCTGTAAAGGAATGAGAGAATTCTTGACCACAGAAAGCAGATATGATGTATATTAGAGTGAAGTTATTCAGCTCATTGATACTTCCTCCTCCTCCTAGACATCTTAGCTGAGGTTTGCAGGTGACCACATGTAATGATGTGGTTTCTTGTCACTAATAACAATTACGTGAGGCAGTAATATGTGGTGCAAAATGTTATTGCTCAGTAAGTGGCATTTGACTGACCCAGCTACCCCAAAAGCTTATTGCCAGCTTGAGTGCATCACCACTCCTTCCAGAAGAAATGCAGTAGACTTCAAGAAATGTTTAGGAGAAAATTTCAGCTGCTGTCAGGCCGTGTAGAAGGTTTACATGGGTCAGGTATGAGGCCCACCAGAGTCAGAGACTGGCTTGCACTGTGGAGAAAAGCAGACTGAAAAGATCAAATCCTCAAAATCATCTCATAAACTTTGCCATTTACCTTGACAGATCCCATCCCTCTACACACAGCCACAGGTTCAACAAACTGCTTAGACCTATGAGGAGCTTAGAAAGATGTGAGTGACTGCACTGCCTTCAGCACAGGGATCCAAATCCCTGAGCAGCATCCCCTGAGCTGCGCCTCTGCATTGGCCCCTCCACTCCCACAGGCTGCTGGGATCACTTTTCTGCAGTTTCAGGTGTTTATTAAAGGCAAAGGGGTCATGGTGATGGATTGTGTTTTTGCTGCTCTATTGGAAAGTATGACCCCAAGTAATGACCCCAAATATTGGGATCTCTGTGTGGTTCTTTCCTATTTATTCCACCAAGAAGAAAAATTTTTCCAGAAATGCCACCCCTAATTCTCAAATAAGAGCAGTAGAATAATTTCTTTGAATTGTTTTGCCATTACTTCAGCTTCTGTGTACCTGTTCTGTGCAATGAACTTCACACAAACCCAAAGAAATGTTCACAGTTGCTCCTCAGACATGTTATTTGTGTGTGTCTATCAGAAAATCATAAAAAAATCAGAGACAGAGAAGTTCTTTTGCATTAGATCATCTCATTGCTGCCCTTGCCAGCACAGATCTTTTCTTTTTTTTTTCCCTGTACAGTATATTCTCCAGTAATTTGTCCAGCCTAGCTTTAAGTAGATTAAATATGGTATTTTCTCACTGTCCTGCCAGAAGCTTTTGGAGAAGCTTGGAGGTAATTGACACTGGCACCCTTTGAAGGTGTGCTGTGGACTTTACCACGCTTTTCATTTGTATCCAAGCACGATGCTTTCCCCCCAGCTGTCATGAGTATTGTGGGGCCATAATTCTTTCAGTGTTCTGTGCTGAGCACTTGCAGCTAAGATGGAACAAAAGAAATGAAAATGTGGTTTTGGTTTCTTTTTGGCAGACAGGGGAGGTAGGGTTAGTTCATTTAAGCGACCCAGAGGTGAAATAGTAAGGTGAAGGCCTCTAGAATATTGATGAAAACTAGAGGTCTTGAGATATGGTGTGCTTTTCTGCACATGAAGATCTTACCTAGATAAAGAGGTGTATTTTACAGGGTTCAATTAATAACTACATTGGAAATACTGTCTGTTCTCATGACACAGAGAGCAGATTTAGCCAAATGCTGGGTCCTTTTGAAGAACACTACTGATGACACACACGTTTAAGCCAAGTAGTAATCATGTTTGCAGCTTCCTTTTCCTCTGAAGGAATGTCTCAAGTGTTTCACTCAGTCTTTGCTCAAACTATGCTGCTGCCTTGGGGTTGGGACACCTCTGCCACTCTGTGGCATGACAAAATATAGCTTAGACTTGATGGGAAGCCAGCAGTAAGCTGCTGGACCTCTTGTATTCAGACTCTTACTCCTGAATTATCTTGTTTTTCCCAAAAGATGTTAACACACAGCACAGAAGAGGAAAAAAAAAAAAAAGAGTGGTAGCTGATCTCTTGGTTTAAATGTTTGCTTTCTCTTCTCGTTGTCACCAGAGCCTCAAATTCTAATTGTACCAGCCACAGACCTACAAAGCCAGGAATCTCCATCCAAATCCAGTTCTCCATCCATATCCCTGCCATTACTCATTTCTGTGGCCTTGCTGAGAGGGGAATGTTGTCTCTTGGTGCAGCCTCTTTACCTCATACTTTACTCAATCCATATTGAAGGTTCTTAACACAGAGAGCTCATAGCACTCTCACTGCTTGCTGTTACTGCCTCTGAGTTCGTAGATCCTAAACTGAGATCCCATCTTGTAGCCCAACATTTCTTGGACCTGTAGTGCCCTATTAAAAGGTCACTTTAAGCAGTTAATATTTTATTTATGAATGCTTACAAATACTTATCACAAAGTGGGCTTTAAACAGCAGCTCATGAGAAAAAAAAAAAATCCATGATCACAAAGTGGGCTTTAAACAGCAGCTCATGAGAAAAAAAAAAAATCCATGATCACAAAGTGGGCTTTAAACAGCAGCTCATGAGAAAAAAAAATCCACTACATTTGTATGAAAACATGTTCAAAAGTTTAATTACAAGAAGGAAAATTCAGCTGAGCTGTTAAAAGCATAGATTGCAGTGCAGCTCATGTCAGGATGCCACGTTCAACTGAGAAGGCAGATTTTGGTGCATTCCACACTAAATCCAAGAAACCAAACTGGTGATTTAGGGAACAGCTAAATTCTCCATGTTCTTGTCTTTCTTGAGCAATAGGCTTGTCTGAGGCTCTGGGTCAAAAGCTGCTGTTGAAATTTTGCTGGGTTTGAAAGATGAGGGTTTGTGCCCGCTGGAAAGCTCACTCTTGAAAGTGGGATTCACCCCCCTGAGTCAAACTGTGGGATTTCTCTCCAGCTCTGAAGGGTCCCCCATTTTCCTCACCCTTTAAATCAGAGGCCTGACTCCAATGGAATCATCTTCTGCTTGGTAGGGATCCTTCCCTGCTATTACATTGCTTTGTTTTGATTTCCCTTTTCTCTAAACTCTTTGTAGGAAAGCCTTCTTGGGCTGTCTCCCCAAAACATTTCACCCTTTATGAGAATATTATTTGAGAATTTACCCCTTTGTAACACAGGGCTGAAAAAAGGGTGGGTTTAAAAATAAATAATATTATAAAATTATCAAAATCATCATCATCACAACCCTTTCTTTTATATCTTTACCTCAAATCGGAATGACGAAACATCTCTGATTAATTAACCTACAGGAGCATTTAAATTCAGCAATTGTAATAGTTCTTAACAACTGCCGTTGATGGTGTTATTTTTCATTGGGAAGAAAAATGGTTATTGCTCACACTGACCTCCAGTACATCTTGTCACCCAGCCCCTACCCTCGTCTCGAAATATAATTAAAGCACTCTGCTTTGATAATAGTGACTTACAAAAGTGTAAGAACTAGTATTTACATTTTCTCTTTTTATTGCTTTTAAGTTTGACACAAAAAGAAAGGTAGTGCAACTGAACTACCTTAAATGGCCATGACTGATTTATTTCTGTCTAGAAATGTTGCAGTTTACATACATCAATTTTTTTTTTTTTTCCTAGGATCACTTTAGTGTTTGATTGGCCTTTTAGTCTTCTTTTTTTAAGATGATTTTAAATTTAATCCACAGCGTGGGAACCTTCAGAGGACTGAAGCAGTTGTTTTTATCCCACATGAAAAAAAGGTGACTAAACAAACAAATAAAAATGAGGTTTACAGCCATATATTTCTGCATTCTGCTGTTCATGATATCCTGTGTTGTTGTAGCAACATGTTCCTCATCTATATTTAGTTTAATAGCTGCTTTTGGAATATTGCAAGCTAGTACAGTATATTATCAAGTGGTTTGAATGACATCATAACCTATGAGTGTCATCTCTTGTGGGTTATAAAATCCTCCCAAACCTTCCGTTTGTATTAATGTCTTGTAATATAATTTTAAACCAGGTATTATAGTTTAACAGTGGAAGGATAAAATTCTGGCCAGCCTCATACAATGCACTGGGGGAAGAAGAGGGCAGAGAATATTTCCCACCCTACTCAGACAGGAACTGGGCAAGATAGGCAATTCTTACTGGGCTGAGTGTTTCCCAGTGGACCAGGAAAAGTTTGTCTCCAGGGAGTATTTTAGGTGGTCCCTGCCTGCTCTGAAGAATTCAATCTTTTGTTGGAATTTGATTTGGGGACAGAAGCAACACATAGGCTGCACACTGTCTTTTGTTGTATTGCCACACAGAGCACCCTCACCCATCCAAATCCTTGCTGGGTGTCTGTGTCTCTCTCCACTGAGGATTGAGGTGATGTCTTCAGTTTTAGCTTTCATATTTCTCAGATTCTGTGCTGCCTAGAGATGCAGTTCTGAGCCTCATATTAAGTGGCAGTGAGCTCTTTTCACAGAGTAGGGAGACAAAATCTTATACAAATCCTTTTCCTGCTGAAGGCCAAGGACAACTTTCAGCCCCAAAAGCACAAACAAGGGTGGGCTGGAGGGAGGAACAAGAAGGATGGGACCTCACAACCTGAAGCTGGAATTGGACAATTAAACCCCAAGATGCAAATGGACCAAAACTTATAAAAATGTAAGACCTCATGACCAGTCAGCCATTTTGTGACCATTTTGGGTCCATCTTGGGTGTAGCCCTGGTCAGGTTCTTGTCCTGCCCAAGGTGGATCCTGGAGGCCTTTCAATAAATCCCTGCTTTATTCTCCAGCTCTGTCCAGTCTCTGTTCCAGGTCAGCCTTCCCAAGGCAT
>VWYP01005788.1:0-23161 GCA_013400435.1 Pycnonotus jocosus | reverse complement strand
AAAAAAAGGAAAAAAAAAAAAGAAAGGAAAGAAAATACTAAAAAGCCAACTTTGTAAGTTGTTTCCAGCAATACTCTCCTGAGCCACGCTGAATCTGGAGGTGGAAGTCTCCTTCAGGAGGTCACCAAGGATTTGGCACCAGCAGCCTGGCCATCAAAACAAAGTACAAGTGATGGTAATATAATCATTAAGATAAACTGTAGCCCAAATGGTAAAAGCATGAGTCGCGAAATGGAATTAAATTTTTAAGTATGGTTATTTGCTAAGAGGCTGTTTAAAACAGGCAATATTTTAAGTTAATGAGACCCATATGTTTTATGGTATGTCATTCAACTGCTTTCTTTGGAAATGGCTTGGAACAATAGCTTTCATGCTTACTTTGTAAAATCCAGGAAGGATAGTGATTGGGAAGTGCACAAGTGGAAGAAAATCTGTGAGGCATAATGATGCATGTCTAGGAAGTGTCATCTGTGTGTTGGTATATTGTTATCTCAAAAAAGTGAGTTTAACTCCTTTTACTGCAGCTGAGTATCTCCCTGCTCCCCTGTAATTTTTTTTTTCTTTTGGAGATGAGAAACTTCTTTTTGGAGGGGACATTAATTAAGGGAGGGATGGATTTGCTTCTGTGGTTTTTGCAAGCTTCTCGAGTGATATTTCTGTGCTTGCTGAAACAGATCAAGCTTGCCTTTGATATTTTTTGGGGTGTTCTTTGCCTGGAGAGATCATGGGGAGGTCCTGAGCTGCCTCCCTTACCCCATGCAATCTTTCCTCCCATGCAGGTGAGCAGTGCAGACCTTTGTAGCCAGGACAGAAAGTTTTTGGGCCATTTCCTTGGGATATAAAGAACCCATAAAGTAAATGCACACCTGATATCACTGTAGTTACTTTCTCCTCTCTCTTCTCCTTTTACATTTTTTTTAAATTTTAAATTTATTTATTTATTAAATTTTTTTTAAACATTACTGTGGTCACATCCATTCCAGCTCTGAGGTTCTTGGTCAAACATTTTTTTTCTCCAGTTTTACAGACAAATCTGTTGGATTTGTCTCCCACATGCTGTTACATTTCTTGCTACAGCAACAAATATATATTTTTCTTCACAGAAGCTGCTTTAAAAGAGGGAAGAAAAAAAGTCTTAAATGGTTCTGGTTTTTTCATGCTTTTTTTTGTTAATTTGCACTATTAACCAGGATAAATCATTACTGGTTTTAAGTGTCTGTGGTCACATAAATATGTACTTGTGACTCTCATTAATTCTTATCGGTCTGAAACACTGACAAAAATATATGAGCTGGGAATACCGGAGTAGAAACTGTAATTTAGTTGAAGTCTTTTTAATTGTACATTCTGGATAGCATCATATAACTGGTGACAGAAATAAGCCAACTCATATTCACCTAGAACAACTATTCCTTGATTCTTTGTAGACACTCAAAAGACTAGAGGAGAAGAATAAGAAGGAGAGATTTGAAAAATAAAGTCTGTAATTTTTCACCTGCATTTTTCTGCCCACGGTCAACTTAAAGGGGGAAAAAAAAATGGGAAAAGAATGAAAGAAAAGAATTAAAATCTTGGTGTGACCGATAGACTGCAGATGTTGCTCTCTTTTTTTTACCCCTGAACTAGGGAGAAAAAAATCTCTGCCTTCTGTCTTTTTCACCCTTAACTATTGAGAGCTACAAAACCATGGATACAGGATGAGAAGTTTAGGTGAAACCTTGGTGTGGATTGGCCAGGTTGGGAAAATGCCCCAAAAGAGTCACAGGCTGGCTCTCCCATCCCTTGGTGGTTGGTTTTGGATAAAAATGAAGATTTGTGGGACTCAACTTTGGATGTGGCAGGGAGAGGGACTTGTTTAGCTTGAAGAGGAAGTCCCAAGCCCTGATTTTTATTGTGAGGGATTTTGAATGGCAAATGCTATCTCAAGTGCAGAATTAGGAGCACTAATTACAGCTGACATGGTTTTGTTTTTTATTTCCAGCGTTTCACAGATTTCTCAAGGCTTTGCTAGAGAGGTCTTTTCTGACTGCATAAACAGCAAATGTCAGATTCAGAAATCAACTGTTTCCCTAATGAATTCAGAGAAACTCACATGGAAACACTGACTCCTAAGGCTCATTTTTCATAAATGTGGAGGGGCCTGGAGTTCTGACCATATAAAGGTAAAAGCAGGTGTTTCTCCAAGGCTATGCTTGGCTTCTTCAGGGGTTACACACAGAGAGAAAACATCTCAAGATCACTCTGCATGTAACATGTCATCAAAGCTTTACTTTACAAATCTGTTGCCTTTTGAAAATGAGAAAACAAACCATGACATGAGATTTGGAGGGGTTAGGAATAGGTCCTGGTGGTAGCAAACCCCTGTGTTTGCTGTGACATATTCCCTTCCTTTCTTCCACTTTCCCTCATTATCTTGTTTGCTATGTGTAGCTGAATAAGCAGGTAACCTCTGAGGCTGTGGAGCAGATCATTAGGAGTTACTGATTAACACCATGTTTCAATAGCAGATCCCGAGTTCTTCTTTTTACAAAGTGAAGGGGCCTGGCTTTATGATTTTTTAATTAGAGTGTAAATATTGCAGCCTCATAAACTGTTTGATTTATGGATGACAGCAAAGTTTGCACTTTGGGAAAGGACAAGGGAGGCTTCAGATGTAGGGTTTCAGTGCCCCTTTTTGTCTGTAATAGCCATCCTGGTATTTTGTCTTTGGTGAACTCATCCTATCAGCCTCACTGATAACACCTGTGTGTCCAATCTGGCAGGATGACTGAAATTCCTTTTAATGTTTCTCAGCATTAAGGAGTACTCACATTCTGTACGTTTCAACTGATGAAGCGAAGGAAAAAAATAATTTTGGAGGAATATTAAGCTCAAAAGGTGAGCTTTGAAAGTTGATGTTCATCATGGGGATTCCAGAGAAGTGGGGCTGGCTGCATCACTGTGGATTTCAGAGGCATGAGGGAAATTGTAAATCAAGACTGACAAAGATTTGAGGGGTTGGTGGGTAATAGAAGGGTATTTCTGATATCCCTAATGCAAAATGTTATCAGGATTTTCAGGGTAAAGACTACAAAGAGGGAAAGTCCCACCTTTCTCAGGCAGTCAGTAGAACTTGGCTTCCACGTGCAGTGCAAGTTAGGAAACTCACAAGCAGGGGGAGTGATTTAATTTTAACTGAAATTCAGTCAGCATTATCCACCAATGAGGCACCAATAATCCTCAGTAGAAGTTGTTCATCAGAAGTTTGGATTCCTCCTGGACATGGGGCTGTTTGGCCAACATCTCTGTTCTTGGAGAAAGGAAAGACTTTGTGAAAACAGAGCTTCTTTCCTCTGTGAATCCTCCTTGCTCCATACCTGAGCTTGCTGTCAAAATGGGAATTATTCAACCCCAGATTGCTCTCACAAGCAGTGATTTACCAAGAGAGGACTAATTCTTTGCCCAGGGGATTTTACAAATCCTCCTTCTCTAGCATGACTTGCCTCTTTCCATCTCACACGTCCTCTGGGAACTCTTCTTGCCAGCACTGCCTGTATGATTTGTCTGTTGAGATTTTGGGGGGATGTGTTTTGGGATGGCTCTGTTGTGTTCCAAGGAATTGGGTTTCTTTGCTGGGCTGTTTTGGGGTCCCTGCAGCCCTTTCACAGCCCGCCTGCACCATTCCAGTGTGCCTGGGCTGCAGGCAGGGGCTGGAAGGAGTTGAGGGCATGGTGGGTTTGCCTCTCTCTGGGCATGTGGGAGCAGCATAACCTCACCTGAATGACAGGGATGAAGAAAGAATTCATGGTGACAGAGGTGAAGAAAGTTAAAGCAGACATTTTTCCTTGATATATACTTGATTTAGAACAGAACGTGTCAGTTGGAAATATTGGACAGCTTTCTGTCCCCTAAATGCATCACACAGTGTGCAGTGCTGGGATGGTCAGGACGGACAAGAAAAAAATAAAACCTGCAGTATAGATCCTCCTTTCCACCTCTTAGCAGAGCCTTTCTGAGTCCCCTCATTGGTCTTTTCTCTGCTTGAGCACCAGGGACCACCTTTTCTGTCTCAGACCAAACTCCTGGGAGAGGAGGCAGGCAGCTGCTACAAACCCAAAGCCACAAATCCAGTTTCAGAATTGAATGCTTTCTATAAAATGTTGGTGCTCTGTTCACCTTCTTTTCTCTCTGTTCACCTTCTTTTCTCTGTAGCAAGAAGACTAGGAGCATAATTTCCTTTTAATGATATCCAAAACCTTCGTGAGCAGTTATGAAATCCAAAAACGTGCCGTAGTGTCAGATTCACCTCTCTCTCTGCTGGAGCTGTGCTTGTTTCACTACTGGAAGTATTTTGTGGCTCTACAGTAGCAGCCTGGGTTTTGTGGCCAAAGGCCCAAATAGTGAAGTTTGGTGGGGTTTGTTTTTCATCAAACTTGTTGAAAGGGCTTTCAGTGCAAACTTGATGTCAATGGCAATTACATGTATGTTTACAGATTATGGCTCCAGTCCCATCCTGGTAAATGTTTTTGCACATGGTTAGATTTTCGTGTGTAATTGCCTAGAGAATAAAATCAGAAGTGGTGAATGTAGGAAGATAATAACTTGAACTGAACTGTTTTCTTGTTCCTGTTTAATTTTGAACCTGTTCAACCCCTGTGGGTTCAAAAGTTCACCTCAGTCTTGACCATTATTGAGCTTGAATTCTGTTTAGGAGAAACTGCAACTCCAAATAAAGCAAAGGGTCAGAAGACAATAAATCCAACAGAATACATAAAGTGATAAATGAAGAAGGCAGAAAAACAGAAAAAAAGAAAAATAAAGAGCACATATTGGGTGAGTTCTTGGTTTTGAAATGTTGAAAGGTGTTTTGCTGCTGACTGCAGCGAGGCTGGGATTTCTTTCCTGACACCTGGTTCAAAACCCCTGGAATTCCACCAGAATGTTCCCATTACCTGTAGTATCGCTGTGTCACCTATAATGAGCTTTGTTTTGTAGCTCTAATGCATGCTTTAGCTCCCAATAGTCCTTAGCTGCAGCATGTAGCAGCCCAGTCCTTTGGGGCTGGAGGGGGAAAGTGAAATTACAGGAGAGAATGGCTTTTCCTCATCTTCCTGTTTCCCCACAGAGGCTTCAGAGCCTCAAATGCATTTACCTTTGCAACCCAGTTTCTTTGTGACTCGATTTCCTTCGTGTTTATTGGGTCCCTCTGTGATACAAATGAAGCTGGTGCCAAACATTTTACTACAAATTTCGTGTGAAAAGAGACCAAGAATATTTCAGTGCATACATGTGCCTACAGACTTCAGTATCATCAACAAGAAATTCTTGAGTTGTTAGTGCTGAATTTGAGCATTATTAAATCCTCATTTTGAATTGAATATGTCCTAAAGGTGAAGCCCAGTTTGCTTTGCAGGACATGTTTAATTTTCCCTGCGTTTCCAATAAGGAAGCAGCAATTTGGCTCAGCTTCTTTACTTGCAAGAGCCCCAGACTTGTATCAGGAAAATTCAAAAGTTATGTAGGGGCAAAGCTGAACCAGAGATATGTAAAATGATGTAACTCTGGTTCCTGCACAGGAGCAAGAGAGATTAGTAAGAAATACAGATTTTTCTGATAGTGTACCAAGCACTTCAATACCTTTTGGGTTGGGATGTCAAGACTTAGATTAATTATTAAGATTTTGGTATTCTTGAGCTCCTAGTGCTTCACAGAATAAATTGACAAAAATTCACAAGTCATCAGCATGTAAAAGGATTTCCTTTCTTTTTTTCCTTGCAGTAATGGAACTGAGCAGATTCCTGCTCCAATACTACTGAGTTTATTTTGCTGGAAATTACTCTTTTAAAAGTACTAGCATTGGTTGAACAGTAAAAATAATTAAAAATCAAAGTTTCATATTTTAATATTTACTTTTAAAGCATGCTTTTTTAAAAAAAAAGTAAGATCATTTCTCTGAGCTCCTTAAGAGGCATTTCTAGTCCATGAAAGAGCCCAGATTTAATGGGTTAAGTACTTGAAAACTGAAGGAAGAACTCTAAACATTGCAGAAAGTCCGAGGTTTTAAAGAGACAGAGAAGTATTTGAAACGCTGCTTTCAAGTCAGGTCAGGGTTTTCCAGCTCAGAGATATTTCTTGTTGTCAGTAAACTAAAAATGGAAAGAAAAAAAAAAAATCCAAGGCCTGGAAAGGAAGGGAAGTCAAAGAACATGAGTAAGTGATGATTTATCTGATAACAAAAATCCTACTACCCTAATCATTCATGGTTTATTTCTTTGGCATGCAACAGTTAAGAAAAATCCACTGAGCACTGGTAATTCCACTATTGCAAAAGCCAAATCCCTCATTTAAACTTTTGAGACAATTTTTCCATTTACTTCCCTGCCACTCAAAGAGCTGAAATCATAAGCTCACTCATACCAGTTCACCTCATCCATTAAAAAAAGAGACAGGAGCTGCTTCCAGATGAAAAGGGGATGCAGCAGAGGAAAAATATGCTGGAAAATCAAAATTGATTGCCTCTAATAACTTCTGGATAGTGTTCCAAGCTTGGGTTGGCCACATTGAGACATCCCTAAACTTTGTGAAAGTTGAGATTTGGAGCCGTCTGCAAGAACAGAATCATCAGAGAAAATTGCACCTAATTAAAGAAATTGATACGGAGAACAGAGCCAGCATTTTGTCTTATTTAAAATAATTAATTCGTAGATTAATACACTTTAACCCAAATTTGAAAGCCTAAAGCCCAACATGAAATTTTAAGTTCATGCCTGCTGCCAGCATTGCTATTTGATAGTGCACCACTCTCACAAGCAGCAGGATTATGGTTGATGAGTCCTTCGTGCTGACACATGAAAGTTAAATGCAGAAAAGTGTTTGCCCCATGGTTTGGGGTTTTTTAAAAAATTTGTTTTAACACCACCTTTGGCATCTGTAAAGTTATACAGTATTAAAATGAAATCTTGATGGACAGAGGGAAAATTTGTAGTTTCCAAGCTCTCTGCTGGGAAAGTTGTTTGCATTTGATCCACGTGCCTCCTGACAGGATGTGAAACAAAATCTAGAAGGCAAAATTGTGCTGAAAACGATGCAGGATTCTTTACTTTTTGTTACCTCTTACCTTCATTTCTTCTGGGAAAAGATAGGCCAGGAGCCTGTTAGCTCAACCACTTGAATTTTTGCTCAACTTTTATCCTGACTTTTAAGAGACAGATTTAAAACAATGTTATTGGGGACTGTTCCCATAAATCACTTAGTTTAAGGGAAACCACTTTTGTGTGGGTGCAAAGTGAGTTAGGAAAAATAGCCACTCACACAAGCTACCATTGTGAACCTGGGAGGGTTTACTGAGTTCTGTCTAGGGCCCTTTCCACATTTTTAATGATGATTTGGATAATGAAATGAAATCATTGAACTTACAGGTGGCACTTAAATGGGGAAGTCTGAGGCAGGTTGATGAATGGGACAAGATTTCAAAATTGTCCTGACAAATAGGAGAAACAGCCTGGAGCAGGAGAGGGCATTTGGTGAGGCCAAATGTGGAAATAAATACTCAGACAAACACAACCCAGGAAACACCTGTTTGATGAGAAGGAATCAAATAGGATTTCAACAGGTGAACAAAAATCTCGTTTTTGTGGAAAGAACAACTGTGTCCAAGGCAGGGAAGACGGTGTGAACGCAGAGATGAGGAAGGGAAGTCATCACCTCCTCTGTGAGACTTTTTCTGTGGTGGTGTGCTTGCTTTTGGGTGTGATAAGGGGAAAAATGAGCCCTTGTGGGAAAGGTTGCAAAGGGAGCAAGATGATTTCTTGGAGGCTTGCCCAAATGTGGCGTTTTGAGGACAGACTGAGCAAGGGTGGTGTAGAGTGAAAAAAGTGAAGGGAGCACGATTACAGGCGTCAAATTTATAAAGGGTGGCTGCACAGAGAAAGGGAACCATTTTTCCTCTGTGTCCTCTTGACACAGAATTAAAAATAGTGGGACTAAACTATAGAAAATAAGATTGTTAGGTGCTGGGGAGCATATTCTGACAGTATGGACTTTAGGGACTCAGGAGGTCGAGGATTTGCAGGCTCCAAGAAGTTTTGCTAAATGTCTGGATAAAGATGATTCCTCTTCAGAGCATTCCATTGGCAGGATGACTGTCAAAAGGCCTTGAGTTTGAAGTTAAATAGTGAAAAACTATTCCTAGAGCATTATTTTTTCAGTAAAACACAAGTGAGAAAAGTTTTCCAAAGGAATAACCCCACTATCAGCCCTCTTGTTTATAGCTGTGTACATCCCCAACTCAAAGCATTTCCAGGGGCACTGTGGATACCTCTCCTTGCTCTTTGCAGGAATCTAGCATTGAAAACTAACTAATTAGAACTAGAAAACAAAGAAAAGTGGCCAAAAGAGAATATTTCCACAAGCCAGTGTTGTTCATATACTCTGTGGTGAAAATTAAATGTAGAATCATGTCTTTTGAAAGCCAAGAAATGACACAATGGAAGAATATAATAGAGGGTAAATAGAGGGTAAAGTGTAAACTAGCAGTCTTTCACTACATGAAAGGCTTCCCTTCCTTCAAGGGTATTCCCTTCCAGGGTGAGATATACTGCTTTACCTTGAGATTCTGTTTTATTTCATGACATTTCATCTTTAGTTTCTTTTCGTTACAGCTTTATTTCACCGCGTGAAGTACGGATTCATCCCGTGCCTTCCAAAGGTGCTGAGCAGAGAGAAATCTGTGGCATTAATTGAGAGAGAGAGAACTCCATCCTGTAGTAAATGTTTGTGAAATTTATGCATGCACCATGGGAGAGGCTGGGATTTTCCCCACGCAGCCTAACTTTGGGCATTTTAGGCCTGCAAGTGCCATTGTTGTGGCAATAATATCAAGTGGTCTGACACCAAGATCAGATTGTCTGACAACAATCAAGGGCAGGGTTTGGGTTGGCATGTCAAGAGCAGGCTCCCAGACACCGTGGTTGAGGAGGCAGGGTTGGAGCCTGCTGCTCACAGAATTCTCCATCAGCACTTTGCTGTTCCTTCCTGGAGAGATCTCTTTTGCAGAGGTCAGGACTGCCTCAGCTTGTCAGGTATTTCCCAGAATTGTCAGGTCTCTCTGGGGTGTATGAAGCCACAGCACTGACATATCACTTACCTCGTTCTGCCAGACTTATCCTCTCAGTGAGGGATGCAAACCCTCTCTGTCTTGTGCAGCATTTGCATTATCTGAAGCTCACTCTGCACGCCCTGGTCCTTTCCTGCCTTTTGCAAATGCTGTTTAAATATAGCATCCATAAACAAAGCTTAAATAATTCATGAGCATAATTTTGTAAATTCTGCTAGGCCACACCTCTCCAGGGGCATATTTATGAACGTGCCTCAGCCTGGAATCGATGTGTCTGCCAAGCATCCTACCTCTGAGGCAGAATTCCCACATCCAGCCCCAAAAAAAAACCCGCTGCAAACCACTCTGATTCCACTCCGCTAGTCATCCATCATGCTGTCACTTTAATTCAGATGCTGCTACTTGTTTTAATAACATACATCTTACACAAAGAATATTGCTAACACAAGATTCTCGAGGTAGATTTTTACAGCCTCATAAAATGGTATTAACCCTTTGATCCCTGATGTTTTTTTCATACAGCTTGCTTTTTTTTTTTTTTTTTCTTTTCTGCTTATCAATAACCTGTGTTCATGGGGTCTATTCATGCTGGAGAATCCGACATCAATCACTGCAGTAAAAATATTATTCCTCCAGCATTACCCTAAAGAATTATGGAAAGAATAAAAGTGTTATTGCAGGAATTATTTAGCAAACAATAGATGGATAAAATGTATTATGGTAAGTGTTAAATTATATCACCACATTACACAAAACTACCTGAGATAGCACAGAAGGTAGTTCAGTGCTTTTTCTAAGTAGTTCAAAGAGAACAATAGCAGAATCCCACAAAAGGTTTTACTATGAAACCCTGGAATGACAAGGCAAATGATGTATTATCACATAAGATGATAGTTTACAGGGGGAAAAGAAAATTCTACTTGCCTGTTTCTGAGTTGCACCTGGCGATATTTTGGGAGTGAGAGGAGGAGAATAATAGTAATTTACACTTAGCTGCTTAACACTCAAGTATTTAAGGGACTTATTTGTTAGGGGGTTTTTTGCATGTCTTTATAGAAATATCTTCCTTCTGTTGTAACAGAGCAACAGGGAATCTGCAATTTTTTAAAAAAAAAATTTTGCTTCTGTTCCAAATAAAGAACGCTCTGAGTTATTTCTTTCTTCCTTCTCCCTGCTGTTTTTCCTTTGAGGTCAGCACCAGGAATTAGAAAAGGTTTTACTGAAATGCTTGATTAACCCAATTACTGAAACCATGCTAGTATTTTTTGGTAAAATTAAGGATACCTAAACAAGGTTGGGTTCCATGATTTCACCAAGTAGACTCTTATCAGTTAATACAGATTTAGAGAGGAAAAAAAAAAAAAAAAAGCATAATGTTGCACTGGGCTCATGGGATTCATTTGATCAACATGATTAAATTATTTCCTTACTCAGCTAGAAGGAAATTACTAGTAACCAGACATTATGTGTCTGTTAATTATGTGCAATAAGGTTCTCTGCTATCACACCACCTCTTGCATTCATGTTCTGTGGATCTTAAAGACATTTTCATTTTTAAAACCTAAATATGGAAAAGGGACAGCTATAATTTTCTTTCCCTTATTTAATAAATATCTAACATGCCAAAAAAGCACTTGTAAGAAGCAGCTGTTTGTCCTTCAGGTTATAGGTAAGTTTGTGGAGGTGACATGACAGCATTTCACATGTTTTTTGGTTGCCCCCACCAGGATTTTATTTTTGTGCTGCAATTGTTTATTTTTTTTTATAAATTGGATCATTTATTATTGTAAGGAATGAGAAGGATAGTTTGCCAGAAATCTGTAATTTTGCTTGAAACAGTTAATCTCCATGGTGCAAGATCTGCTCACCTATATGTTGTCTTTGTGCCAGATCTGCATTCTGCTCTGATGCTGCCCAATCTAGGATTTCAAAAGGATTTTTTATAAAGGAAGAAACATATGGTACAAGAGAGGCCTTATTCTTTTTTTCTAATGAAATGATGGGCTTCTGTTTCATATTAAAGTGTTAATAGGTCTGAAATTAGGTCTCAAAAAAGAGAATAGTGCTTTTAAAATTCTTAATATGATTCATTATCTGCAGTCAAAACCAGATGACATTTATTTTTATCCCAAAAATAAAATAAAAAAGCCAAGCCACAAGGAAAAAAATAAAAATCCTGGACTCAGGCTCTGATTTATCAAATGGAAAGCTCTTTAGAATCAGAGCCTGGGCTGGAGGCTGGAGGTTTTGTTCGAGTTTGAGAACCTTGGTATGTTTTTGAAATCTAAACAAATATTTCAAAGGGGGTTGGTGTCACATTTGAAGCAAGTGATCCTATTAGGATCACTGGGACACGGCTGCTTTGTTGCAGGCAGGAGTGGGCAGCGTTTTCTGTGTGATAGTGGTGGTGTAGTGCTAATACACCGAGACATCACTTTCATCTGAAGCGCCGATAGGACTCAACTTCCCCCGTGCACTTTGGCTTTCAGTGTTAATAATGAATGAATAAAAAGTTCAGAGGATAGAAGCTAAATGGATATTGTACTTTGAAAAAAAAAAAAAAAAAGAAGAAAAAAAAAGAATTTTAACTAACAGCATGCCAAGCTGTTCAGAAACGAGCAAAAGACAGTAAATAAACAAATTTATTATGAGTGGTTGGGAAGGCTGTACCAAGGCGTTTTTATGAGTTTCACTGTCATAAAACACTAGGAATTTCAATACAATTAAAAATTCATATTAATTAGATCATTAATTCCTCTCATTTTTTGGGTGACCAGATAGAGGCACCAGTCATCTAAAGGGCATCCACATGTGCCTTCCATTGCTCCCACTTAGCTGTGTTGGGTCTGGTATTTTCAGGAAGCTGGCTCAGATGTCTCAAAAAAACCTGTCAAACAGTTGCCCCGAATTTGAGGCTTCACTTAAAATTTGTGCCAAGGTCAATTTTCTTAGCATTTCTTAAATTAGCATATATTTAAATGCTCTGCAAATCCAGGCCAAGAAGTCCAAGACACGGAATTCACTTCTTAGACGGTACCTTCAATACCTCAGGACTAAATAATGAAAGCTTGATGATATTTTCTTGGTTATAGGGATTTGGGGTGCAGTCTCTTTTGTCACAGTTAGGACAGCCATCTCTTCCATACCCTGCTATTTGAGATCACTGTGTTTCTCTGTGTCTGCCAGGAAAGTAACTGAGGATCTAACGGGTTTTTTAGATCTTTGGCATTGCCAGTAGGCAGCCTAGAAATCACTTTTTTTTGGAGGCATCCTCTGGATGATGCCTTCAGACTTTTGCTGTCTAATTATTACAAACCACCAGGCTGGAGTGGCAGCGATCTTTCTTGACCAAGAAATCTCGTTGGTGGTCTAGATCCTCATCAACATTCATTTTCATTATTAAAATGCTCACATCTAGAGCAGGTCCAGCTCAGAGCAGTCATCAACACTTGTAGCATGTGGCAAATAAGAGCAAAAACCAGGGGGTTTTTTGAAAAAACCTTTTTGAACAAGGTTTCATGTAAACTCTACCAGAGGCTTCTCTTCCATAATTTTCCTCCCACCTCTAGATGGTGGAACTACTCACCAGGCACTTGGAGACGCTCTCAAACCTGAGTGGGAATGGTTGTGTATAAGCAGGGCTCGTGCTCAGTTGTGTCAAAGTCACAAAACAACCATCCTCAGCAGTTTTTTTGAGGGTTACAAAAAAGAATTATACAGCAAGGAGCTAATCCCAAAATGATGTGCGTGTGTGTGGAGAGGTACGTCTGACACTCGCATTAATACCAAATGAGTTCATCGTGATTAATGTTATTACATTAAATATCCGAGGAATTAATAATGATTAGACCATTATTTTAAAGGGTTACCAGCATGACACCAGCTCATTTTTTAGCAGCTGTAGACACCTGGGTTTGTACTTTTTTTTCTCTCTCCGTGCATTTTCAGTCCTCACCTCCTTTGACCAAATATACTCACTTGGAATTTCACCTTGCTGAATTTATGATTTTATGGCTGTGTTTCCTGTCAGGACTAAATCCAAGTCCTGATGAAGTCATTAGAAGCTTTGCTAGTCATTTCATTGCTGCAAAAAAGGCTGAGATACTGATTTCCGTGGAGTGACAAGCTCTGTTTCTATTGGTTTCATTGGACTTTTTACATGCCTTCTTGAACATAAAAAAAAGCTAAGTGAATATTAGTTTGGAATCTTTTAAATGTGTTTTTAGAGGATCTTTGCTTGAGGGACAGTTCTTTACTTGCATTCTTCTACCTTTTCAAAAAAAAAAAAAAACAAATTGCCTTCACAGAGATCAGTAGCAAAGTCCAAATTACAGGTGTAGCATTATGCTTTAAATAAAAATGCCTTAACTAAGGAAATAAAAAAAAGGTCAGATGCAGACTTTGCAAATAGGAAAAAATGCCTGAAACAGATGATTAAGAGCTATGTGTTTTACAGGACTTGCTGCCAACACTTGAGTAATCCACTATTTCTTGATGCACAAATAGTATTATATTCCACAATTTTAATAAAACTTAAGAAGCCAAAAGACCTCATAAATTATCTACTCAGTAGAAACTACTAAAACCTACTAAATCTGTTTTGAAGTACTAATGTCATACGCAGTATTTAAAAGTGATGCACATCAAAATATCATTTATAAAGGGGAGAAAGCAAATACTTTTCTATTTTTAATTGGAAAATCTCATATAAAAGATAAATCTTGTAATATTTATCTGCTTTTCTTTACTTTTTGCAGATGCTGATTTTTTAAAAGGCCTTGGCTATGATTAAATTGCTTCTTGATCAGCTGGTCAGTCATTTCAACCCTTTCACAGATATTAGGAGTTGCAGTTTGGCTGTCATTTTTTCCCCGGCTTTAATTGTTAATATTTTTGGTGTGGTTGCTTTATAAAATGGTAGCTTCAGGTTTTACCTTGGCCTTTTGTTCTGCAGTACAAGAAATTAAAGAAAAGAGGATTAAAGAGGTTGCAATTCGTTGTGATGTTGCTTTTCCTATAGGTTTTCCTGCTCTGTCCAAGGCATACCAACAACTTCAGCAAAATACATCTGTGTATATCTTTATATTAGGAAATTAATCATGTCCACTGTGTCCATTTTGTACCCTCGTGCACTGATTTTTCAGATAAGTTCTATATTCTCTATCAGTTCTTTTCCGTATCAGTTGATGTCAGTGGATAATGGTAACACTTTCTGTCTCTAAAAATCTTGTTGTGGTAAAACACATAAAGTTTGGGGTCAAAGTCCCCTGTTTATTACCCTCTCTTTAAATCCATGCTTATACCTCATGGAAAGCATCAAGATTAAAGTGTGTATTTTAGTGCACAAACTTTGATTTGGCTGATTTTCTGTATCAGATCAATACATTCCATCTGAAAAATCTGAGTCTAGCTGTATTTAGCCAGATCTATGTATTACATGTTAAATACTCTCTAAACTGTGCATTATTATCAAATATAAAGATAATAAAATAATAATGTACAATGGGGTCTTTTGTGCAGAGTAATCTGCCTGCTGGAGAGACAGACAATCTTGTCAGTAGTGATATAGAGAGATATCACTGGTTTTGTTGCTCCTCAAGTATGAGTGAATTTCTCTACTCTAAGTATACCTAATCTGATATCTAAATGTAATTCTCTGCTCAAAATATTTATAAAATAATAGAATATTTTGCTTTCAGGTTTGGATGGTGTGTGAGTGGTGAGCTGACTGAAGAAAAGTTCATCTCCATGCTTTGAAAAGTTCATTGAGTTCAACTGGTATGTTGTTCAAAGACAAGGTATCAAGTCTGCTAGGAGTATTCTGTATTATTATAATGTAGAATCAAAGTTCTACATGCATGCTTTAGTTCTGGTTTGTTTTTGCTGCAGGAATGCCTAGAGCTTCCTGAGAGATTTCTGCTCCTTGCAGGGAGGACACCTCAGAAATTCATCCTGCTTGATGCCACCTGGACTGTGCCATAAGGAACCAGGTTGGAGAAGGCTGAGTGTGGAAAACCTTCCAACATGGTGAGAGAAAAAAGAGTGTGGCCAGGGTGGCGTTTCAGGACTTTGCTCACTTGGCTGGTGCCGAAACTTGGTTGTCTGAACCCTTCTGAGGAATGTGGAGGACATCAGTGTGAGTTGTGTGGCTGGTCCCAGGGGAGGCAGACTCCAGCACTTGTCACAGCTTAAGTGACAGAGGGAGGTTTAAATGCGTGACAGCAGCACCAAACCACTTTGTGTCACTTGCTCAGCAGGAGGGACAGGTGAGAGCAGCTTCAGGTGGGACCTGGGACTTCCATCTCCCCACACCAACCTGGCAGATGGTGTTGAGAGGCTCACCTGCCCCCCTGCCTTCCCTGCAGTGGGCCAGCAAGACTTACAGCAGCCTAAACTGGGAGAGTGTTACCTACTTAAACTGCCTTTTTTTTTTTTTTCCCTGACTTAATAAGAATTTTTCATCTATAGCCAGCCAGTTTAAAATATTGTCTATACACAAACAGTCACTCTGAATAATAGGCCTGCACACAGTAAATGTCAGCTCTTTAAATCACAGAGGACTTCGGAAGCGGAGTAGAGAATGCTTCATAACAGTTTAAACTTCAGCCTCCCATTTATTATGTATGTGTTTATAAATCTCTGAGGGGCACTCTTTTCCCTTCTGGGAAGCCCAGAGGAGCAGAGTTGTTTGTCAGCCCTGCTGGGTGCTGCGTGGTGCAGTGGGTCGCTCCTTCGCATTCTGACCCCATTTGGTTTCAAGGTTGGTATCCAAGGCTGTGCCTGAGGAAATTTTATTTTCTTTTCTCCTAATAGCAGCTTGGAGGGCCTTTTATTTCTAGGAAGATGGTGCTGGCAGAACAAAAAAGCGGCGAGGGGTCAGCAGAGCAGTGTTGTGCTGTGTTTTTCTTTTTAAGCTGAGCATGAGTGATCACCACTTTTAGAAAAGGGCTCTCCTTTTGCCACAGAGGAAGAGTGTAAAGGTACCTGGCTCAGCCATGGCGTTGAAAAATCTCTCCAGCATTCCCATCTATCTTGGTTAGTATGAATACTTTAGCATTAAATGGAGAAAAGGAGAATCCATCAATAGTTAATAACTGACCTTAAGATAGGAATTCAAAGTTCACTGCAATTAAACCCAAGTGTCAGCAGAACCCACAAGGGAGGCTATCAATATATTTGACTATACCCACACATAGATGGCAGATTTAAATTCTATAAGGGGAACGACTGTGCATTCTTCCTAATAAAAACATACCCTTGTGCTGTCTTATATCACAGACAAAACACAGAACTTCTGTGTTATGAGTGATAGTAGGAGAAAACATACTGGAGAGCAAATGTGATTGTGGATGGAATTTCATCACATGACTTTATTGTAAACCAGATGTTCATCAGAGTCGGTGGGAGAATGTATCCATCTTGAAATTTTTAATAAGGTTAGATAAAGGATTAAAAGCAAACATTTACAATACGTAGGATTTAAAGATAATGATATTTCTCTTAAATTGGTTATTTGCTTGGTAGATTGTTAAAAATATTTACATAATCTATCTATGGTGCAGTGCACCTCATGGATGGCTTCTTTCATTATGTTGTTTGATGTACATCCACAGCATCAGAAAAACAAAACATAAAGAGACTGTTCCACAGACATAAACAATACATGTGATATGAAAAATATGCTCTATTATTGGAAGGAAAAAAAAAAAAGGAATCTGCAGCCAAATCCAGGAGTTCTGGGGTAAGATTCTGCTGCCTGGAAGAGAGAATTATAATACTCTATGAAAAGCAGTGATGCCCTCACTGCAAGGGAAGCTGGCTCTGGGTAGAATGTAGATAGGTTTTCACTCTTGCTGCTGCAGCCATTTTTTTTTCCTTCAGTGTCTTCCCCCTTCTGAGAAGGGAAAACTAAGATTAAAGCTTGAAAAAAGGACAGAGAAATGGGAGAAAGGGAATCTTGGGTTTGTAACTGGGACTTCATAAGAGATTACTTTGCATTTGTGAATTTGTTCATGCCAGCTTCCTTTTCATACCTGTGGTCAGTTTTGTGGGGCTACATTCAAGGCCACTAACTCTCAAGATTATTTTCTCTAGTAACCTTTTTATTGGCAGAAAATTTACAAGGAAACTTCATGGTAGGAAGTATCAAGTTTACACAGAGACGTACACATCAATGCTGCATCAGTATAACACTATAGTGGCCTCAAAAAAAAAAAGCTGAACAAATCTATGTGATGAGTCTGAGGTTTTTACATGAAATCATATTTAAAAGAATAGGAAGAGGAATTCATCACACTCCCTGTTTTATTTTGGGAGATATTCTTTCACTCAGTGGATTTCCAATTCATGGGGAACAGGGACAAAGTAAATTAAACCAGTAAAATAGGATAACTTTTCCCTTGACATTCTCTCCTGTGAAGCTACAGGATGTGTAAGTCCACTTGGACCTCAGTTGTGATGTTTTATGCACCAATAGACTTATGGGGAATGGAAAAGATCCCTAATTAATTGTAAATATCTGTAGCACTTTGATCATTCCTGGTACCAACAAGGTCTGATGAATGCAAAATCTCCACCAAGTCAGAAGACAGCATTAATGCTGAAATACAACATGCTAAGCCCAGGAAGCTGGTTGCTCAATGTGGTGCTAATTCAACCACATTATGGATCATTTATAGCCCAGAAGGATTATTACAAATGAAATTTCTCGCTGATAATTGCTATAGCCAAGTTAATGGTGTGATAGAGGTGTTGATTCACTCACTAGCTGTATTGGGCAGTTGTATCCTGTTGTCACACTGCTCTTCTGGATGCCTCTTCCTCCTCCCCAAGCCCTTGTGCATGGCATAGCCTGGGAGGGTTTGGAATTTCCAGCTCAAAGTGCAAGGAGATATTATTTTTTCTTGCAGAGGGATTTCTAATTCAGAGCCCTTATCTATAGTCTTTAATAGGGAGGAAGAAAAAAAAAAAGCAAACCAGAAACCTAGGTGCCACAAACTCCTCAATGGAAGATAGCAAAAGTTGTCTTTTAGTACTCTGAGTCATGGAGCATTTTTTTTCTCTTTTTTTTTTTCTTGGGACAGGGTAGGTTTGGGATTTTGATGCATGCATAACTGGGAGAGAGCAAAAATCTAAGATGGCTGGAAAGTTGTGGAAGTCCTGAAGAAATTTTCTCTAGCTGCCTTCTCCCATACTGATTGGATAGTCCCTATCAATGCAGGAGATCCCACAAATGTTTTGTGAGTATACTTTTAGTATTTTTCCAGCAAACCTTCTACATTCAACAACTGGGCTCAGTCATCAATATCTAGGCTTAAATTTAGGCTTGATAACAACATCACAATGACTCTGTTGAGACACAAAAAGTACATCTCAAAAAAGCTCAAAGCAGGACAATTGCTAAGAGGTATTTGTTGCGTTGAGTAATGTAATTTTAAAGCCTTGAGATTGTCTTGGAGAATGTTTCTGAGTTTAAAATGTCAGCCAAGATCAAAGCATGGTGATCACAGTGAAAAATGTATTGCTGGAAAAGAGAATCAGAGGTGGAAGAGTAGGGGACCCCTCCTAGGAGTCTGTGGCCAAGTCCTGTGCCCACTTATCCCTCACTGTGCCCCTTGACCATGTCAGCTAATCTCATTTTGGAGACACAGCAGAGGAGAAAAGATAAAACATGAAATAGCTGTATCTGACTGACTTTGAATGTCTGTCAAGTTTCGTGTCTTTTAAGTCGCCAACAGATATATTTCACTTGTATCAGTCACTCTGTGACAGGTCTACATAAATCAGAAGGCAGCCTGGGAGAAGGTCCTTCAGTTGCCAACTTGCCTGTGTCACACAGATTCCCACAGAGCACACAGTTATACATGTATATGCAGAAGAGATTTGAGATTCAGTATAATCATCAAGGAGTGTCACTTTTTCTGGTAGCTAAATACCCAGAAGAGCTGGATGAAAAGGTTACACTTATCTGTCAGGGGTTTTTTTTTTGGGTACAACAAAGACTCTTGTCCATTCAGGCTAAATAAGGTGTAATCTCATCTGCGTGGGTCAAATATTTCAAGTTCATTTACCAATTCACTGGGCAAATGTCACAAGTTCCAGACAGACTCAGTGTGGAATGCTGCAATCTATCAATACTTAAGCATATTGGAGGGGGAGCATCATGGCTGGGAGTGTTATTTATTCAGTGAAGCACAGGCTAAATTGAACAGCATGCTTTGGATGGAGAGAGTGGGGGTCTACCACTCAACGAGCTCTTTCATTTCCATCTAGAGAGATTTTTACACTCAAAAGAACCGAAACAAAAGCTGTTTAGCCTCACTTGCCGTCCAAGTGTGTAATTTCTCCCCGTTAGGCTGCTGTGTCTTAAGGAAAACAAGGGTTTTTTTGCTAATAATTTTCAGTTCAGACTGGGCCTGTGCGGGTTTATAAGGTCATTCGCTTGACTGAGCAACCGCGGACGTCGCACAGTGGGAAGTGGGCAGGGCTAGTGCTTGACAGCTGTTCTTGGGAGTGATGGCCATATGTATCCCTTGCCACAGGACTGGTTTTCTGATTGAGATCACTCATTTGTGGGAGCACTTGCCTGGGCTCTGAGGGATGATGCTGTAAATTCAGGATAACGTGGAGGCGCGCTCGGTTCGCGCGGGCTCTGCTGGTGTCTGCCCGACAGCTCCAGCTGGCACAGGGTCAGCCGTCCCTCTGAACCTTCCCCTTCCACCAAGGGGTTAGCATTGTCAGGAAGAGGTGCAGAATAGTGTCTTCTCTAATCAGCAAAACTGCATTTTTATGCTCCCAGTAAAGCCTTTTCCTTGAATTAGGGGTATTGCATGTCAGTGTCAGGTAACGTGCTGGGACCTGTCTATGCTCCAGGAAAAGTATTTTTTGTGTCTTGTGTCTCCCTCCTTCTTTCTTTCTCCCTTGTTCTGACTCATCCACTTGTCTTATAAGCTTTGCTGTCACTGAGAGTGCCTTTTATTGTGCCTAGATACAGCGCCTATCAGAATGATCTTGTTTGATATCTTCATTTCACAGATGAGAATAACCAAGCACTCGACAACCCTTAAAGGCCTTTGCTAAGGTTGCAAAGCGAGGTAATGTGAGATTTGTGATTGCCTGTACACGTTGAATTCAGCCTTCTTGTGCATATGTGTCAAGATACAATCTTTAGTGATGTGTTCACTCATTATTTCTTCCATGGGCCACTTCCCTAAGCTGTAAGCATGTTCTTCTAACTCACTTGATCCCTGTATTTTCCAGGTCTTTAGCATCTTGAAAGCACTGAAATGCTGTGGTGACAACGTTCATATGAGCCATCAGCATCCTTGAGAAGCTCAGGATGCAGAGCACTATGAAGTAGTTGGTGTTTATTTTTAGAGGGCTGGAATCAAAAGTCAGATCTTACTCAGAACTATCTCTGCAGAGCATATTCAACCTGTGATTCTCCTCAGGTGGTGTTCCCACCACCAGGATAAGGCTTCTTATCATGAATCTTGTCATGCTCTGCAGAGCTGGGGCAGTCTCAGCAGGTGTCCAGGGCAGGTTCTTACCTACTCTCTCTTCAGCCTAGTGTGTTGTGCCAAAATTCATGGCTCATTCACCATCAGGGGACAGAGACAACACTGCAGTTTCATGATTCTGGTGTGCTTTCACATGAGGCTGTCAGTATGGGCACATTTTGGGTTGATTCTCTCCTGTAGCTGCAAAGTGAGATGTGAGAGAAGAGAGTTCATCTACACTTACAGGTAATTATCATGTTGCTGGCACATTGGAAATGCAAGCAGTCTGCTCTGTCTGCAGATTAGCAGATATCAAGGATGCTGTCTTTAAGCACTTCCCTTTCTCCTTCAACTATCCTTTCCCATTTAACCTGTTTTTATAATTTTTTGATGAGGTCCAGAGTCACTATCTGGGCAATTCTTATCCCATCAGTTTTGTCTGTCCATGACTTTTGGGTCCTGCACAGCTTTTTGCCTGATTGCCCTATGATAAGAAGGCTGGAGAACCTTTTTTGAAGGGAGAAGATGTAGCATTGCAAACATCTAATCCTTGTATGCAGCTGGAATTTTTCCTGCTCTTGAATTCTTGCCCAGAATCCACTTTAACACATGGAAACAGTGAGTAGCTTCATAATTGGCTATCCAACAGTATAGTTAACACCAGCTTGTTAAATAGAGGCATGGAGTCAAGCTTGCACGTCTGTAGGGCTTCATTAAGCCTTTATTTCCATTAGCACTTCAGTCCACAGCATCTGTAAATTCATAATTTAAATCCCCACTTTTTTTAACTTAACCAGTGAGTGATGCACTAAACCCAGCCTGATTTTGCCTACCCTTGCAAAGGTGTCAAACTGCTGTGGGAATAAATAAAACAATTCTTCATGGAGCAAACGTTGGAGATGCTGTGGTTGTTTCTTGTAAAAATGTTGTCTTTCATCAACTGGTTTTTCAACGAGGTTTTGAAAAGCCATTCCTAATTCTGTAAATATCAGAATATAATTGGCTTGCCAATTTCACAGCTTATCAGAAGGAGAAAAAGTGAAGGAGGGGGGGAAACTCTGGATATTTCAAAGCCAATAAATGCATTTGATGTAATGGTCCATGATTTTTGTCCTTTTTTTTTTTTTTTCTGTTTAACCCAGGACTGAAGAAACAGATGGTAAGATTTTCTAGGAAGCTTAAAACAGAAGCCAAGCTAATACAAAACTGTTCAGCTATCAGACAGGGTAAATCCATTCTGTTGCTTTCCTTTTTTTTTTTTTTTTTCCCCAAATCACAACCCATCAAAAGAAAGGTTTAGCTTCATAAAAAGATATTTACCAAGAAGCTTTTTTTGCAAAGAAGAAGGGCATGCTTTGTTAAACCAGATGCATTTTATTTTTCCTGGAACCAAGATTTATGAAAGCAGTATGCTCATATTTCTCCATATACAGTAATTGGAACTCATTATGCTAATTGTATTTCCATTATCACTAATTAACAATCATAGTGACCTGGCCCACAGTCTAATTTGTCTTTAATCTGTTTTGGTATAGGGAGTTTTACCCTGTAATTTCAAGGTGATAATTCTATTCAGCACAACTTTATTGAATAGTGAAATGTAATACTTGTAATATTTAGGGCTGTTCCCATTCAGAGAGCTCAAAGGGAACAGGAAGTGAATTTATACCTGTCCATGCTGCTTTCTTACTGGATCTGCCTCCCTCTTGCACTCTCTTTAACCTACCTGTGTCTAACTTAACCTGTGCACAGCTTATCTAGAGTGACTGCAGGTTGGTCAACACTTGCTGATGAGATTTGTGAGCTGTGAAAGAATGTCTGTGTGTGTGTGTTTGCTCGGGGATGAATCTGTGGGAATTTCCCGTTTTTCACTCTGTGACACTTCACCTGCAGGAAAACAGGATTTTCCTTAAACGGTGTTTCTGGTGTAGTATAAAATATTTCCTATGTCCTGAGGGGGGAGAAAATCCTCTGAGCTTAGCATGAAAAGTGTTGTGGTATTTTTTTTTTTTCATTTTTACCTAAACAACAACTAAAGGCTTGTTTGCTTTTTCTCCAGGGCTTCCCAGGTTTTTTTTTTTTTCTATAATTTCAGTGTGAGGGGAACGAGCAGTGCTGTGCTACTGAGGTTTCACAAAACCTGCTGTACACCTCATCTCTCTAGAGTCAGTGTCATAAAAAAACATTTTTCAGGGGCTTATTCCAGGCAACCTGCCTGTTTTTTGTTTTTCCTCTGGTGCTGCCCACCTTCTGCTCTTTCCCTCAGCTGATTCACTGGCTGTGCACTGCTGCTGATGTCATTTTGTTCCCATTTTACTCACTGATACCAATAATACTGTGCTGTGCAAACCCCTCCCTTAAACCTTGAGCTTGTTTCTTGGCTTCCTATCCACGCAGGGTGCCACCTTTCAGGGAGGTGGGTACTAAATTTATCCAATATTTGTATTATTGCATACCCTTTGCACTGCCTCTGGTGTGTTTTGTCATTGAGGACCTCAGAAGCTGGGAGTGACTCTAATCTTTCTGTCCCAGGAGCAGCCCAGCTCTCTGAGAAAAAAAAAAAAGAAAA
>VWYP01005786.1:0-23664 GCA_013400435.1 Pycnonotus jocosus | reverse complement strand
ATAAGACACAACCTTTCAGGGGAGGAAGAGCTCCCTGATGGCTGGTGTTCAGAGCAGTCCTCGCTGAGGACAGAGCAAACTGTGAGATAAGAGAAAAGAATAAACACCATGATAGACCTTGGAAAAAAATGAACCTTGAAGCCTCTGTCTCTTTCTTGTGTCTGCCCTGAAGCATCCAGGAGGGCAAAAAGACTCTGACCACCTGAATGTCAGAAATTGTAATCCGACACACAGGACCCTCTCTTCCAATAGAACTCTCCTGTTGCAGCAGTCAGAATGCTTCAGACAAATGATGCTGACTTGCTTATGCCTGGCCCTTCTTGCTGCCTTCTCTTGAAGTCCACACCATATCTCACCTCCTTCTACTTCCAGTAAAGATGGAAATCTACCCTCAGTTTTAACCATAATTTCTCACCATGCTGTTGTTTTCATTAACTTTTGTGCTGTAATCTTTGCTACTTTCTCTGTTCAGTTTTTTCAGCTTTAACTTCCGTGTAGCAGTGCCAAGAATTTGTAAATGCTGATGCAAGCCGCTGAGCATGCCTTTGCAATTTTGGTAGATGACCTGATTTTAAAATTGGTGCAAATATAATTAGTTTGTGGTGGATTTATTATTGTCAGTGTTTTTTATTTTATTTTGCCATCTGGCAGGCTCCGTGTTTCTTTTAAAAGGAACAGGATACTCAAAAACTAGGTCAGAAACATTGACAACTATTCTGTGAATGATTGCTCATTGTTTTAGACATCGATTCCTCTCAGGGGCTATTGTTGGTATGATATGAGGGATGATGTGTTGGTATGATTGTTGGTATGATGTGAGGGATGAAAAGGTGATGGAACTTGTGTTTGCCCCTTTCTTATGCCCTGATGGAACATCCTTCTGTAGAACTGACATTTTAGAAATCTGGTCCACAAATAAGAACAGATAAAATTCTACCAATGTCTACCTCTGGCAGCAGCCAGCAGCAAATGCCTAGGGAAAGAGTAGAATAACAGAGTGAGCTCAGAGTAACACCATAGAAAAAATATTTTTCACATAAAAGTGCTTTTGTTTGTATTTACAAGAGAGTGTAGAAGCACAGGATAAATAGGGGTATTTCAATCAGTAATCATACTCCAGGAAATGGACTAAGTAAGCGTCTAGCGATAAAAAAATCCAGTAGATTTTATAAAAAATAATCAACAAATATAAATTCATTTCTAGAAATACAATAAATAGTAGGCATGATAAATGAAGTATTAGCAGTATTACAGAAAAGAAGACACAAATTGTTATTGCTAGACAAATAGAGCCTTCACAAATAAAATCAGGTTTTGTCATTATCTTGAATATTGGTATCCACAGTGTTTTGCCAAGTAAGAGGTGTCTTGATATTACCTCTTATTTTTAAGCAAATTTTTTGACTGACCTTCAAGTCCACTTGAATATTCCATTGTCATCAGAAATCAATACAATTGATTGCAGAAGTAAACTTTTTTTCCCACATTGGAGTTGCCATTTTTCCCGTGGAAGTTCTCAAATAGTCTGAAATAGCAATTTACTGAAGTGCCACATTACTATGTCCAAATAAGAGGAAGAAGACACAAACTCAGTAGCTGCATGTTAGCTCGTGTTTGGTGACACTGAAGAACACCCCAAGGGCTCATTTTCAGCAACCCATAGTTGCATCAAATGTGTTTCTTAATCCCAGCAAGCAAATGTCATGAATGCAAATAAAAGGTAATTAGCTGATTATAACTTGCAATGTTTTTTATATGCCTCTAACCACAAAAGATCTTAAATTAAAAATGAAAATGAGAAGACAGATCTACAGTTGAATGACCAGCGGTTGAGAGCTCTGTCTATATTTGAGTCTTGGTAGTCCTAGATGACAGTAGATAGCAGTTGAAGACTTCTGCCATTTCTAAAATTTAACTTATTTTCTCATTAATTGACTGCTAAAGAACTCTAACATCCAAGCCTCTGAGACCAAGAAATATTGTATCTATTACCTGATCATATACTGTCTATTCCCATCTTTGCCCTGTAAACTGGGTGATAGACTAATTGCAGAAAGTAAAAGCCCCAAGTAGCAGTGAACTTCATGATCACAGTGACAGCTGTAAGTTTGCTTAAATTCATAGAGGAAGCTGTTGAACTTGTTTGCAGTTCATCAAAACAATTCTAGTGGCTATAATGTATTTTACAGCAAGAAATTTAATTTACCAAAAAAAGTCCCATACTAACTACTGTTTGTTTCTAACACCACCAATGTTCTCATAGACACCCATCAGACACCTACCATTTCAGCAGTGGAAAGAGTGAGACCAGAGGATGTCAGGACTGCTGGACTTGCTTTTAAAGCCCCTGTAAGGTTATTGTAAAAGGATACAGATATATGTTTTATGTTTTAGCTGGTCTGTCTGAAGCTGCAGAGTTAACACCACCAAGCTTCAGGCATGTAAAAAAAATAGTAAATACTAAGGAGAACACACAACATGAGTAAACAAGGGTGGCATATATGTAAGTCTGTATAGTTGAGTGATTCTTCAGTCTTAAAACAGATCTGTAAATTAATTTGGACTAATTAAGTTCCAGAAATCTCTTATTTTTCTATTAATTGTAAAGGGCAGGCCAAACAGGTCAGAGCAAATGCCCATGCAACAGTAAATGTTAGGTGACATGGATGTCTCTTCAAGTATAGAAATTGTGAAAGTGATTCAAAATATGGTTCTAAAACCACAGGGAAGCAGAAAATAAACTTGCATTCTGGCAAGCATTTTACTGTTCTATACTCCTATTTCTCACTAAGGAAGCCAGGTCATAAGTATTATCAACTATGAATTAATGACATTCCTCACTCAGGCAGGAATATGACAAAGATTTTAAAAATATCTTTCAAAAATCCTTCTTAAATTATAAAGCTTATTGGTATATAATGTATACTTATAGTGATATAGTTGCCAGTAAAACTTACATTAACTTCTCAAAGCATCACAAAAGCCCCCAGCATAAATTCAAACAAACAGAAACAAACAAAAAAAATTTATAAGCACAGAATGAAACCTTTTTTCGTATGAAAATTAACACACTCAACAGACAGATGTCTGTTATAATTATTAATTAAGATGTGTTTTAGACATTGCACAACGCTGAAGTCAAGTTTTTGTCAAGGTTTTTGGTTTCTGGGCTATTACATGAAAGATAAGGAGTAATATCATGTAATCAATCTTTTTGAAGAAAAAAAAAAGAGGACATTCAAAAATGTTCTGTGTTCTTCATCTTAGGTGAAGATATGGCCTTGCTAATCTAACTGAAGCACAAGAGCTGTGCAGAGAGACAGGGATTCAGGCATTTTCTGGAGTCTTTATCTTCTAGTGACTAACTTTAGAAAACTTTTGACCATTTCAGACTGTAAAACCTCCTCCAGCACTAAAAGTGGTAGATATTGTGTTTGTATTCTGCTTTGAGGGATAGGCATTTAAGACATCAGTACCACTTTTGTAGGATCTCATCTGTTGTTGGTATGACACAAGGAAACAACTCTACCTGATTTATGCAGTTTGGAAGATAAATGATTGCAGCTTGTAATATAGATAAGAAGCAGCACATTTGAAACATATCCAGAAGAGTTTCAAAAGCACTGCAGGAATATCCTGGGTGCTTTTAGTATCTAACAGCAAATTGCCCTTCATAGGAGCATATATGTATGTCCTACATAGGCAATTTTGTGTGTATTAAAGGAAGGAACTTTCTTCTGGGGCTGAAAATAGATATATTAGGTCTTTGAATTTGAAATAATGTGATCTTCACTTTTATTGCAGTGGGGGGCTGGTTCATGGGGTTTTGGGGGGGGGGATCATGGAAGTGTGTTGTTGATTCTGTTTACCTCCAGGTGGTTTTATTGTTTATATTCAGATAGCACTTATTACATTAGTCCAGCCTATTGAGTTAGAAAATCAGGTATTACCATGCCTTGGCTTTCAGGCTAAATTTACTCAGTCATAAGTACAAACAAAAAAATATTTGTAAATATATTGTAGGTATTACCTACAAATCACTGATTATCCAAGGAAAAAGAGTTTTCAAAAAATATCAGTTTTATTACAACTTTGCTCATACCACCCCTCAATTTTAAAAGAAGGAAAAAAAAAGTTAAGATATGTTTTAGAGTATGTAAAAGACTCATAGTGGCAGAATACACAGAAATTTAGGCTAGTCTCAAAGAGAGATAATCTTCACCTGGGGAACATCACATATTTCCAAGAGTTATGGTCACCATATGCCTAAGTAATTCTGATGTATAATATGAAACTAATGAAAAAGTAAAAGTACAAAGGATGGAAATTCTCTGAACCAGAAAATATTAATCTTAACAGTAAGGCAGCTTCACCATATGATGTGAATAAGTATTATGGTAAAAGTATTGAACTGAAAAGGGATGTGTGGGGATGTGGTCCTATGAAATCAATTGTATACTAGAAAATACAGTCTCTGACCACTACAGAAATTCAAACCTCTTGATACAGATGCTTCTTCAGTAAAAATTTGCACGATGATGATACATACAAAGGTCGTGATTAGGTTATACCTTCTACATGAGTATCAGAAACAATTCCATAAATGTTAGATGTAAGTATTTAAAATTGGCTTCACCTTAAATCAATAGGAGGATTTTTTTTTTTCAGAAGAGTGTTTTCAGATGTATAAGAATTTGGAGATGGAATTGGATTGAACAGGAAGAGAATTTGAAAGTATTTAAGTCTGTTTGATATCTGCAACAGAGTGTGCTGCAGATGAAAACCAGCTTCTCGGGTCATAAAAAACCTTATAAATTTCACAAGATTCTACAAAATATTTTTTGTCCTCTTGCATATTCAGTGCAAAACCCCTGCATGACATCACATCTTTTAATAATAATGAAAGAATTGGCTCTGTCCTACCATACTGTTTCGTTGCATTTGAAGAGTTAAAATTTTTTAAAAAGTCACTTTAAGGTTTAGACAGAGCCCATAAAGAGAATGCTGATTTTTTTTCCCCAAAATATAGCCCACTCTACAGTTAATAATTTCTCATGAGTATCTGAAGGTATAATTTGATTCTAAATTATCTCTTCTAAATTTTATCACTTCTAAAATCCATCTAATTTATTAAGTAATCACGATGTAGACAACAATAACTTGGAATCTCAGTAGTACATTTTTTAAAAAAAATTATTTGGGAGGGTTGTTTTGTGAAGACTGTTGGTTGGTCACTCTCCCTGGAAGTGATCAAGAAAAGACTGGAGGTGGCACTTAGTGCTATAGTACCAAGTTGTCATGGTGGTGTTTGGTCAAGTGCTGGACAGTGATCTTGGAGGGGTTTTCCAATTTAATGGCTCTGTGACTCTATGATTTACAGGAATCTCCTGCATTTAGGGAGAAGCAACTGCGAGTCATTTAGAATACCCAAGGCTGTATTAAATGTTTACAGATTCTTACATTTAGAGAGCTGGATTCACCCTCAAGTACACATATATATCCTTATTATATTATGCTTCCTACTCTTGAAGGCAAGAAAAATGAAGAAAGAAAAAAAACAGCTATGACCTGACCTCTCTGTTTACCAACCAGCTGTACACGTTGGGAGTCTGGAAAATAATTCTCCCTTCGAGGCAGAAACCTGCAGGACACTGACCCAGACCAGTGAAGTTCTACAACATTTCTTCCTTAGGGCTGTGTCTAAATGGCATGCTAAATTTTCACTAAACTTCTGTTTGCAAAACAAACTGTGTTTGTCAGCTTCATTGCTACTAATTTGTCATGCATTACAGGCCAGATTGATAAAGGAATGTGGTGTTACACTTCCATCTCTCAACTTTCTTCCATGTTGCAATCTATTCTACAAAAGAAGTATCTTCAACATTTAAATAGATAATACACTGAAAATGTGACACCTTTGTACAACATGAATTTGAATATTTATTTTCATGTGTTTTGAATAATAAAACATAATAAAATGTTTATTTTTAAAAAAATTATTGCAGAAAATGTAGCACATATGACAAGTTTCAGAAGTATTAAGGTTTCTTCTTCTCTGAAATACAGAAGAAAATTGGGGTTTTTTTGAAGATCATACTTTTCTTTCCTATTTTCTTACTACCCCACTCTCCTCTAAAGTGAGCAGAGTTGCTGACAGCTGAGCTTGATGATAAGGTAGTTCTGTTTGTCAGCCAATAGAGGGAACACTCAAACCTGGCCCTCCTGCAAGATAACAGGATGAAGTGTTCCTGCCCAGGCACTCGGACAATCAAGGCTTTCTTTCTTGTGCTTTGTTACTGTAAACTATTACCGGTGACCTACTTTCTTTATCCTCTCCAATAATGTAGAAGAATATCAGATCCAACTAAGCTGCCAGCGTGGTCTGTAATTTCCAGTTTAAAAAGTAGCTGTATCCAAAAGGAAAGGTGGTGTATAGGATTACCATCTCAAGCTGCATTATGCTAGAAAGGCAAGGCTAAATAAAACTTTGCAAAAGACTTGAAACCTGAAAGCTGATTTCCAAGATAAGGTGTGGGGTTTTTTAAGGTTTACATGAATTCTTCATCTTAAAAAATTAAGCTCAAGTGCCGTAGTTTAAACTTCATGAAATAGACCTTTATAAGCTTAGCTAGCAATACCTGCTATGTGAAAAAAATATCTCAGTAAAATTTGTCACTGGAATCTTTCGAGGTAAAGAAGTTGGTAAAAGGACATCAAGCATTAGGTTATTCATGTAAAAATAAAAATCTGACCTTGCCTTCCATCTGATGTCTCAATTAATGTGCCATTAAAAAAAAGTTACTTCTTTCACTTACACTGAAATGGATATACAGGAAACTTCTGACTGCAGCATGAATTGGATGAATTCTGGTGCAGAACTGGTGCAAGAATTCTAGGAAAACATTCAAAAGATCCACAGAGAAGGCTGAAAAGTTTCATGCTACAAGAAAACTCAATTTTATGTTTGTTTGAGTTGAGTTGAGTTCAAACGACTGTGTTCCAGAACACAGGTTGCTTCTGTTCAGTCGACTTTCATTTTGAGTCTAAGTAAGAGTAATACGGTAAAAGAGGCAACTCTTCTTAACAGCTGCAAAATTTCCTAATTAGTATCTAATCTCTGTTTTCCAATCCTTATATCATCATTATTCACACTTTTGAATATTTGGTTATATATTTTGGTACTGGTATATGTTTCACCTCAATAAATTTTTTATGCTTTTCCTGGTATTTTCATTGGTTCACACTTGGAAATCAAGTCAGAAATATGCTGCACATTATTGGCAAACAGTGTAGAAATCCTTTTAACTATAGATACTTAGTAAGAAAAAATATTCATATTTCTACCATTGTTACACCAGGGAGTAGCTTTATAAAGTTATTTATTGCACATTTGATAATAAAGCAGAAAGGAATATATCTATTTTAAAGTTAAGAGTTATTTTAATAATGTAAAATGTCAGAAGACAAAACATTTAATTGCCAGTCCACTTGTCCATTGTTCAAGAGCTGAACATCAGATCATTCCTACACTTCCTCTCTGTATTTAAATATTCACTTTAACTAACACTAGCCTAGAACTTCTAGTTCTTTATGATAGTATTCGATATTTACTTACCTGAAAGACTACAAAGAATAGAATAATGTGCAGGTTATCTTTTCTTGCAACTTCTTTTTCCGCTGTTCCTTACATAATCCCTAATGATCAGCTAAAACTGCACTGTAACAAAAGTGTTTGTGCAACATTAAACATTGGTCTAAGTGTAGAAAAAAAAGTAGGGATTAACTGAAGAAAGCAAAAAGGCTTCTTAAGTAACTTAATATACTGACATAAAAGTAAAATAACTGGCATAAAAGCCAGTTATTCTTCAGTTGTGTTATCACAATGAAAAAGAAATATGTCTTCATTTCTATTGTCATGTATATGTTGTTACTTTTTCAAGATCTATTATTGTCACCTAGGATTGATTACAGAAACACATGAAAGTTCCTGGGTTATTGCAGATAGAAGAAAGTCTCAGCAGATCATTCAATATGAATGAACACATTCAAATTTAATCTAATGCATGGCTGAGAATTATCTTCACAGAGATAATTCCGTATGTTATGCATATTAGTGCCAGAGAGGTCACTGGTTTGTATTTTGTTCAAAAGATAATTCTGGAAGGAATACTACTTTTATAGAAATCCTCTAACAATGGTACTGAAAAAGTAATTCCTTGAAAGCGATGTTGAATTAGGTCATCAGCACAGCCTGCTGTGCTGTCAGTTTTGCCTTTTCCCAAAAGACTAACATAACCCATGTGAGGATTTTGTACTTTGCAAAGAAGACTGGAGAGAAGAAAGTGCTATTTAGCACAATTTCAACTTAGCAGCCCTAGAGTTCATTTATTCATGAATGTTTAAAAAAGTATATGATGCTTAAGAGACTTTAATGAAGCAGAGCTGTAGTTCTCACAGTACAGAATTTCACAGATACTGAACTTCATACAGAACATAACTGCGTGATAAACATGATACAGAGGACATCAAAGCTTCTAGACTTTTTCTTTTTTAAGATTATAACAAAAAGATCCTATGCCTTATGTGCGTAGCTCTTGTAAAAAGATATTCCTTAGTAGCTGCACTCATGGTTATGTTGCGTATCTATTATATTATAACAAGAAATAAAACCCCCAGTTGTCTAAAGACCCGTCAAATCAATCTTCTTAGAAGCAATTGGTACAAAACTCATTCATGGGGAATCATCTTCCAAAAGCACCGTTTCATATTAACTCATTTATATTTAATTCTGAAAGTGCTGACAGGGGAAAAATAGAGAAAGCACTTTCACTTTGTCAAGAAATTTATTTTATTTACAGCTTGCTTACATTGAATCTTCTTGTATCTTGTGTAACAAGACTGATGCTGATGATATTGGAGCACACTCACAATAAACCGTTCTACAGAAAATGCAAGTTCTGTGCACCAGTTTTGACATCTAAAACCCCTCAGAAGCTGGAAGTATACTTTGGCCATTCATCCATTAAAAATAATTAACTAAATCTCCAAATGGTGTTGATCAATGTAACTCAAAGTGTAACTCTAAATTATATCAGCCAGGGACATGACTTGTTTCAAAATGAGCATGAATTACTAAAGTAATTTGCTGATGGAAAAGGCTGAGATGATGAATTTTGATCAATCTTAAGTCTTATATTTTGAGATGAATTTTTGAAGGAATATATGAATGCCTGAGAAAACAGACCATTCCAGATGAAAACAGACTTTGAACAGAAAAATACAATATTATGAAAGGGAAGACAGCAATTTACAAGTTTGTTTAGAGGAGAAGAGGTAGAAGAACAATACATCAATAAACATAAGGAGCAGGTTAAATCAAAGTATGCTGATGACATTTCAAACAAAAATGCTGAACATGCTTTCCTGAACAAGCATTCCCTACATTTATGATAAGACATTCAGCTTCCATTATCTGTTATACTTCTCAACCAAGAGAAAATCTGTTCAGATTTATGATTTCTGATTTTTACATAAAAAAAGAAAGACTAATATATTAGTGATCAGATGTATACCTATACTTAAATTTACTGATACAGCACATTTCTCTTTTTATTGATGCTGTGCCATTCAGAATAAATCTGAATATTCAATAGATCATTTGGTTTTACCATAAACTGTGGGAACCCAGGGCATCTCTTTGGCTGCCCCAGGAGCTCAGGAAACCCTGGCCAAACAGCCTGGAAACTAAGCAAAAGGATTGACCCCAGTACAGGGTGGTTACAGCCCTGTCCAGAGGGGTGAACAGGGGGGTTTCAGTTCTGTCCATGGGGGGTCACAGACCATGGCACAAAGCAGAGATGAATTACAAATCTCAAGAGTGTGAAATACAGTAGTTTAGCTTATCACTGAGTGAGAAATATGTAGTTTTAGGTTTTCTATTATAGAAGTAGATGGAGACAAGATGGAGATTTTGGGGTGGTTCCTAAGACTTTTCTTCTTCTTCCTCACCTCCATTTTCTGCTATGACGTTAGCACAATGTGGCTTGTGGAGATTGGGCCAAGTGGGTATGATCTGTTTGATGTGGATGGTGGACATTGGTAGGAAATGGTAAACAATGTGTTCATAATAATCAGTATTTAAGACAACGACCTCCCAGGGGAGAAGGAGTTCCCTGATGGCCGGTGTTCAGAACAGTCCTCGCTGAGGACAGAGTGAACTATGAGATAAGAAGAAAGAATAAACACCATGATAGACCTTGGAAAAAACTGAACCTTGAAGCCTCTGTCTCTTTCTTGTGTCTGCCCTGAAGCATCCAGGAGGGCAAAAAGACTCTGACCACCTGAATATCAGAAATCATAATCTGATAATAAACCTTGAAAGTATAGATTTAATTGGTGTATATCAGATGTGTTAAGAGTAATGACTTCATAACTAATCAGTCTCTTAGAGGAGATCTTCCTCCTCTCTTACAGGAATCATCCTTCTTAAAGGTCTTCAGTGTAGACATTTATGGCTGAAATAGACATTCTAGTCTCCCTTTACAAAAAGTGTAGGAGAGCATTTTTTAATGAATTAACTTGATGAAATACGAATGTAAGACTAACACTAATTACATCCTAAAAATTATTTCTATTCATCACCATTTAAAGTAGATTGACTTGAACTGTTTAGTGCAAATATCTTCATCTAATTAGATAAACATCACAGTCTGTGTTAGCTCAATGAAGTTTCCTTACTAAATCTGAACTGATTTTTAGTTCCCTAATTTGTTAGGATCATAAATCTTGTGCATTTTAAGTTACATAGGAAATATAAAAGTGTGGGAAGACAGACAGAGATAGTGCTAAAGGCAATCTTGCCCTGCTATATTGCAGCTGTGTTAATTACCAAAGAGTGGGAACAGCCTTGCCCTCCCAGCTCTGGGTGTGATACAGAGTGAGCTGGTTGGTAGAGAGTCAGCTGGAGTCTGCTGGCTGTGCGGTGAGGAGGAAGGGACAGGAGGCTGGGCAAGGGACAGATCAGGTGAGCCACTGTACGAGGGACCGACAGGGTCAGGTGGCTGTGCCAGGATCAGGAAGGAGTGAGCTGGAACTGCAGAAGGAAGAGAGAAGAAGGAGAGAAAGAGCCAGATTTGTGTGGAACTGCACATGGGAAGCTACACAGAAAAGATATGAAAGACTTTTAACTAACAAGGTGCTGATGCTTGAAGCCCTCTGAAGTTTTACTGAAGCACTCGAGGGGCTGTGGCCATCTTGACAATGACATAAAAGTACAATTTCCAAATTAAACAGAAATTGGCGAGATACAGGATTTTTTTCTCTGCTATATAGATGTGGGGGAAAAAAAGCTTCAATATTCTTGAACAATTTATCTCCAATTCTATTTCCATAACATTATGTTGAAGACAATATATTAGGTTTTTTCAATATTATTGGTTATGATTGGGTACCAAAGTTGACAAAGTTTAGGAAAGTCTAGTTATAATACAATGTAGCCTAACTATATGTGGAAGACTATTTCACTTTCTCTTTCTTTATAAGTATTATATTCTATATAATTTATATCTTAGATATTACACTTATAAGATATATAATATATATAATAGTATATATATATGTTCAATTATGCAGACAAGTGAATTTCGTTCCAATTAAAAAATAAAAAATAAAATTGCTATAAATCCTTTTCACAGTCATCCTATGATACCAAAGCAGAAGAATGTATCTTTTCTCCAGTATGTAAACATTTTTGGTTCATCTTAAGATCCCGTTTGTATTCATTACTTATTTATTCTTTTCTCAAAATATACTTATGTTAGAACATGGAAGGAAGGAAAGGAGGGTTGGCCCTGGCTGAGCACCAGAAGTCCACCAAAGCCATTCTATCATTCACAACTAGATCAAGGAGAGAAAATATAACTAAGGACTCATGAGACAAGAAAAGGACAGGGAGAGATCACTCCCAATTAGAATCATGGGTGAAATAAATTTTCCTCGGGGCAATAAATTCACTACCAATCAAATAAGTATAGGATAATAAAAAGTAAAACCAACTCTTAAAAGAACCCCAGCCTTCCCATCTTCCTGGGCTTGATTTTACTCCTGACTTTCTGTACCGCCTTTCCCTTCGGTGGAACAGGGAATGGGGGTTGCAATCTGTTCATCACAGGCTGTCACCGTCACTACTTCCTCCTCAGGACAGGGCACTTCTCACTCTTCCTGGGCTACAGAGTGTTTCCTAGTCACAGGTCAAGTCACATAGGCTGTCTTGTATTATCCTCAAGAGCACATTAGCCATGTCCATGCTATACAAAAATTTGCACTTGGATCTGCATTAGACCCCAGTAAGTATAGCTGAAGGTGAAAAATTATTAAGAAAGCAATCTCCCAAACAGTTCAAGCACTGCGATTTTTGGTAAAAATAAATTTATTACACTGTGGTGAAAAAGAATTTTCACCAAAATTGCAACCAGTGAAAATGGTTTTGTCTGCATGGGAAATAGAGTAGAAAGAGAAGAGAGTGAACAAAGCAAAAGCCATATTTTGTGTGTTTTCTCATGGCCATAGATACCTGATTTCACCACTTCAAGATTGCTTTGGGATTTCTTTAGCACCTGGAGCTATTTTTTATGTCCAAGAGAAAAATTCCTTAAGCATGTCGAGTATGTATTTGCTTCTTTGAGCTCTATTTACTCTTTAAATTAGTCTAGTAATTCAGATTTTTAAAAGGATATTTCAGTACTTAAGGTGAAACTTGATTAGCTCAGTAAATATTGTTAATGTGTGAGGTTCTTAAAATTTTACTTCCTCCTCTACTTTCCCACTCCCTCACCAGTATGTGTATTTACCTACACTGTCTGGATTTGTTCATGATTCAGAACAGGAACAGTGACATATGATAGGGAAAGAAACTACTGTCAGACTTCCAAGTGTGCTGAAACTACTGTTGGAAATATAAGTTTTATGAGAGATGTTTTGGTTTGTTTTTTGGTTTTTTTAACTTACAGCTTGATTCATAAATTAAGAAGTTATTATATTTAGGTACATTTCAAAAAATACTAATTTTTCTATGCATATCAGAACCAAACCTAAAAACATTTTTCATCCTTTACTGATTTCAATACAAATTGTGTTACATTATTTTCAATTTTCTGGAGATGTTGTAAAGCTCTCAAACAATGCCCTCCTGAGAAATTTTATGGTTTAAAAATATCTTTTATATGATGTACTGTGCAAATTTCACTGTGAAGGCACTTGTTTCTTTTTTTTTTCTTTACTCTGTGCTGTGAGATCATAAAACCACACTAAAATCTAAACAACAAAGATAAATAAAAGGTGGGGGGAGGAATTCAGCATTCTTCTGTTCTTTAAGTTTGTGTATTTAATATAGATTTTTTTTTATTTAATAATATACAAAGTTGGTATGCCTTAAAGTTTAAGTGATGTGCACATGATGACGTCAATTGGATTGTAATACAATACATCAAGACCTGTATTCTCTTATATGTCTATACATTCTATTTTAATTGAGACTAACAAGAAATTTGCTCCTTCTGTACACTCCCATTTTTCATTACGCTCCCACTGTGAGTCCTGCAGAGCTCTAGTTTTTGCTGGATTGTCAATTCTATGAGCTAGATTGAATTAATGAGTGTGACATTCACCTGAAAGTATCATACAGAAGGTAAAGAGATATTGCATAAAGTTGTGTGGTTATCCCCAAGTGCAGCCTTAAGAGACCTGAAACTCTGATGAGGCTGTGCTTCCACTGTCATACCTGACACAGGAGCAGAACTCAAACTCAGATTAAAGGACTGTAATGCTCCATTTCCTACCACCCCTTATCAAGGCTGCTGCCACTCTTCTTTCTCACGTACATCAATCTGACTTACTGTGCCTTTTCATTGCATAAACAGTGATAAATCACCTAAACCTGACCTGCAGGTACTGTGTTATCCTATAAACGAGAACCCATTGCTTTGGTGTTTTTTTTTTCTTTGTTTTGTTTTGGTTTGGTTTTGGTGGTTTTTGTTTGTTTGTTTGTTTTGTGGCATCTGTAGAATTTGTATTAAATTGCTGACTATTTGGGTGTTTAGGGAGGGGGAAGAGCGTAGGGTTATAAAGAGGTTTTTTTAGGGGGGAGTTTTACCAATTTGTTTTCTTTTTTGTTCTAGGAAAATTACTAGGCATTCTGACCATTTGCAAAAATAATAATGTGGTTTATAACCTAAAGCTGATGTACAAGAGATTGTTTTGATTCTGCAAGAAGTTCAAGCAGCCAAACATTTCAAAACTTCAGCTGTATTTTAGTACTTAAGCATGCATTTTGTTTGTGTTTTGCTAACAAACCAAATCTGGATGATCAAGAGCTCAACTTCATTTTCATTTAGAGTGGAATGATTATATCATGAAAGAAAATAAGAATAGAAAAGCAGTCAGTTCTTTCTTCTCTTTGTCATGTATCTGCATTTACAAATGCATTGTGGAGCCAGTGAACTTCTGGTGGAGGTAACTAGTGAATCTGAACCAATGAGGCAAGATTACCCTGGAAGCAGATTTCAGATCTACTGGTCTGTTACTGATTTTTTAAATAAAACTGTGTGATATTTTCTTCTGGTTTGGAAAGAAAGCCTTTGACTTTAAACTATTTTAAAATCCGTGGTAGGTGGATTATACTTTCTTTACTGCTCTGTGATATTGTAATTACAAGAACCTGAAGGCAATTTCCAAATTCTTTCATTATTATGCCAAATCCATGTTTCAGCTTTTTCATGGTTTGTGAGCATTCTGAACTATTCTCCAGATACAAAAGTAATATATATATAAATTATTCATAACAATAATTTTCTGACATTCTTCTCTGCCATTAAGGAGGAAGAAACTGAAAAGAATGGGTTAATTTTCCTTCTGTTCTGGTCATCAATTTTCCATAGCATAGAAAATGTTAGAATACTACTGTGACAGTAGAAATAAATTTGTCTTTTTTATAAATAGAGAAGTAGAACTGTAGTTCCTGAGATCATATCTCATGACATCAGCTCATGTGGTGAATAAGAGGATCATAAGAAAAGAGGAGACAATGCAATCCACTTAAACTCTCTTGTAGAGCCATAGAAATCCTTAGGTATACAAAAGCTTAACTATTTTTCTCAGTTATCCCAGTCAAACAAATTTATTACCTCTCCCTATGAGTCTTACCTCATTTAATTCCAAGTCAAGCAGAACAAAGGGTTTTGCCACTTTGTTCAGGTAAGATAATGACTGAAATAATGACTGATTGTACCTCCTGACATCTGATGCCATGAATTGTTAATAAACTGCACAGGTTTGCATGTTTTTATATCTATCATACTGAAAACACTCCCAGAAGAATAAGTTCTGACTATATGTGGCTTTTTTTTTTTTTAATCTATGTCTAACATCTAATCTTTGTCAGTATCTGTCTTTCTGATATCATGCCACACGTGCACAAGTCAGCTTCATTTTATAACCAGCAATTTTTCAAAAGGAAATAAAAATATCAAAACAGTAAGTAAGTTGGTCTAGGGCTTATAATACTGAAAAAATGTAAAAGTCTAGTGCTCCGACCATTACCACACAATGATATCAGAACATATGAAATATCCTACTGGGTCAGACAGTCTGGGTCAACCTATCTAGCTAAGTATGCTGTCTCAGACAGTGACAAGAGGAGATGTTGTTAAGGAAAAGAGCATGAGCCAAGATAATGGCTTGCTCCATCCCCTTTGTATTTCTTCACTATTCAGAGTTCTTGTAATAGGGACATCACAAAGTATACCCTTGCATAGTCCTTGTCGTAAGTTAACCTTGGCTGGCTTCCAGATATCCATCTGCTGCTCTCACTCTCGCTGCTCAGCAACAAAGACAGAGAAAAATAATGAGAAAGAGCTCACAGGTCAAGATAAAGACAGGGAAATCACTCAAAAATTATAGACAAGGAAAAAATTATTTTATGTGGGGAAGATCAATTTAATTTATTAGCAATTAAAAAGACACTAATATAAGTGAAAATAATAAGAATGAAAATAAAACTCTTTCTTCCCCACTCCTCTTTTGTTCCAGAGATCAGTGTCACTCCTGACTCTTCCACCTACTCACTACCCTTGAGGGATGGGGTTGAGGTTAATCCACAATACTTTGTCTAGACTGCTCCTTTCATGCTGTGCCTGTTACAGGATGGAGTACTTTCCGTGGGAAGTCCTTCCTTAAAGAACCCTTCCCACAGGTTATAGATTCTGCCAGAAACTATGTTCCTGCACAGGGTGTCTGTGGAATGCAGCTTCCTTCGTGGCACATGAAGCACAGCATTGTGACCTTCAGGGCTTGCAGGGTGGGTGTTTGTTTTGGCGTGGTCCTTTCACACGCTGCAGTGGGACAACCTGCCTCACCACAGTCTTCTCCATGGGCTGCAGGCATCTGGAGCACTTCTTCCTCCTTCTTCTTCACCAACCTTGGTGTCTGCAGAGTTTTTCGTCTCACATTTTTCGCACTCCTCTCTTATACAGCTCCAGCCCAGTATTTTTTTACTCTTTCTCAAGTGTGTTATCATAGAAACACCACCAAAGTTGATGATAGGCTCACCTTTGGCCAGTGGCATATCTATCTTGTAGCCACCTGGGGCTGTCTTTCTCACACACAGAGGCAGCTCCTGATCTCTTTCCACAATCACCACCTTTGTAGCTCTACTGCTACAACAGTCTTGCCACATAAGCCCAATAAAATCTGCTTGAAATGTGGTTTTGGAGTTGCCCTCCTGGAATATGTTTAACTGGTTTTCTGGATGTGTCTTTTTCATAGACTTTTTCTACACCCACACTTTTTTGTTCAATATGTTTTGGATGTTTCCTAACTTCTGTTTTTAAATAAATTACATTCCTTATATACCTTAAACCAATGTCCTTCAAGTTTCACAAATTGTCCCTTGACTAACTCTTAATGTCCAGCTTGTTTGAACATTATGCCAAATATAGCTAAGATTTAGAAAATCATAAAACTTCTTTCTTGATTTTCTAAATCTTAGCCATATTTCTCCTCAGCCTGCTCTGTTCCAAGAACTCCAGCTTTTTTAAGCCCTACTCTTAAGTCCAGTATAATATCCTGACCATCAGTGTATAGCTGTTCTGTACCTCATCTACACCCACCTCAAAGTTCTTGAAATTAGGAGGACAGAAATAAACACAGTTCTCAGGATGCTGATAGTTTATTTGGTAGGAAACAATGTTCTGTCTTCATGCTAGTGTCTTTCGTGTTCCTTCTGAGTACCTCTTGGCTTTTCTGGCTGCCACAGAACATGGAAATGGTTATTTCGGGAAACAACTGTTTATAACTACAGTATAACTTTCCATAGCTTGCCTTGACATGTCATAGGTTGCAGTGTTTATAAAGCAGAATATGGTTGGAGATAAGTTCATCTTTTGTGTAACAGCTGCATACATTGTTGGATAAACAAGCAAAAGATCATTCTGGAAACTGTAGTTCTGCTGTCTTCTAACTGATGCATTAACCAGAAAGCTGGTGTTAAGAAGAACTATAAGTCAAGGCAAAATTATTGCTAAAATATCAAAATGTCAAACAAATGTCTTTAATAGGTATTCTGAGTCTCTATGTTTATGAAAAATGCAGCATGAAATAGTAACAGAGAACTATGTTTGAAGACACATGGTATTTGTTCTGGGTCTTTTGCTTACATGGGGATCTTAAACCATTAAAAAACTGCTATAATAGTACATTTTACTTTAGTATAAGAAAGGAAAAACAGATCATAGGCAACACAGAGGATGTTATTTTTTAAAAAGTATAGAAAGTGTTTTTAGGCGTTTGAGTCTAAATGTAGTCATCTACAATAACAAGCTGATCTATCTGACAGCACAAATTAATAACTGCTCCAGAGTTTAAAACTGTGTACATTTGGAAACAGCAGCAAAGACAGTTTGTAAACAGGAAAGGCAGTGCTATAAACAATAATTCATATTCTTCTTTGTCAAAAATCCTATAAATCAAAAGCAAGGCTATTTATATGAGTTCTTGACACTTTTCTGTTTTCTATAGGGATCATTTTCCAAATAATAATAACTGTAGTAATTCATTGGCCATTGATATTTACTATGTTCTAAAGCATATACATGAAATGTAATGAATTTAAATTAATTTCTTCCTGGCCTTATATTTTTACAGGTCATACAAATTAGTTCAGTCCTGTGTAGTAATTGTAACAATCAAGCAAGTCAGGAGACTATCTCTAGGAAAAAGTGAATTTTGTTTTAGTTCTATCATGTTTGTTTATGGGGTTATAAATTAAATCCATCTATATGTCCAATTTTTTTTTGTTACATCTAGAAAATAAAACCATTAGTTAATACCTGTTTGAGTTAATACAATGAGGATAAGTTGAACCAAACAAAATAGTGCAACACATATTTCCAGATTTATTCTAAAGAACTAAAGATTTTCCAATTCTTTCATTTATTTGACTTCAATAAGAGACAAAATTTTGTATCCGTTCAGTTGCTAGGGTCTATATTTTCCCTCCTTGTGGGAAAACAAACAAATATAAAAAAAAATACACTATTGGACTGTTTAAGGAGTTAGCATGTCCTGGTTCCTCAGAGTGGAAAACAAGATGAACCTCTTGTAATATCACTGATTAATGCTGCAATGACTCATTTTTTAAATTATCAAACTGAACTAGATGTGTTGGCAGCCAGAGACATTTCAGCTGCTTTTGATATGAACAGAATTTTCTTCCTTTTTCTTTTTACTATGTATTGTAGTTGTATAAATCTATACATAAGGCATCATTTAAGCAGCAACTTTATCTTTGCTTTAAATGATTGGCAATTACAAAATTGAACTAGAAATCAAGTTTAATTGATTTAAAATGTAAGACCTCCACCCTTAAAAGATAATTGAATTATTTAATGGAGTTATTACTAAGTAACTTATGGTTCAACACTTTTATTCCAAGCAATAATATCACTGACACAGCAATTATGAAATGTCACCTTGATTAAAGTGCTGCTGCTTAGCTACTCATCTTTTTTAGACAAATTTGAGCCACAACATCTCACTTTGTTCATCATTAAACTGACTAGATCTACGCTGTTTTTATAGCTGCTTCTGAGAGGCTTGTAAGTACAGAATGCTCTGAGTTGCCCTGTTTTCCCATCTGAAGCATTCTCTCTAATGAGTTAGTAAGTGAAGGCAGCTAAACCAAACATTGCAGACTCTGGAGGGCATTCATGCCACTTCCACTGCTGAGAGTGTGTTCCAAGCTCACCGTACAGAATATTGGCCAAGATGAAATTGACTGTGGCCTCAAATTTTTTTCAATACTTTGTTTAGAGAATGTCACTGAATTAGATCATCCATTAAAGGAATATATATTTTGCTACAAAACTGAGAGTATTGAAGAAAGGGGAGCACTTCAAAAAAAAATATTCTCCTGCAGCTACTGAGAGATAAGTGAATCCAGTGCTGAAGGGGCCGTCAGGCCTCATCAACAGTTCCACAGGTTCTATGAAGGATTGGAGGATTTGCCCATCTGTTAAAACTAAGTGTGAGTTATTTTGCCCATTTGTGATTTACATGCTTATTTCTCTCTTCTCTAAAAATAAAATTATATACTAGAAAAGCAAAACAAAAAAAAGTCCCTCCCCTTCCCATATTTGCACACACTTTTTAAGATTGTTTTCTCAGAAGCTCAAGTCTCCAGGGCCTTAATCACTTTCCAGTGTTTTCACATTAAATGTTCAGCTCTCTTCAATATTTCTGTCTGTGCTTCAAAGCACTTTGTGAGACTAATAAACTAGGTAACTTATTTTTTTTCTTCTGTTTTACAGTCTTCATCCACCTGATGCCCATAGCTCATTAGACTTCTAAGAAAAGAGGACAGTTATCCAACAATAATGGAAATAAGATTAAGGAATTCACTAATATGATGATAAAGTCCTCAAACATCATGAAGCCTTGAACAAAATATATTCACTTCTTTGAGTTTTGTTTTCCCCCAGTAAATTCTTTTCAGGTATTCCTCAAAGGGATGAAGTGAAATGGAGACAGAGTCTGGCATTATTTTTCCTAATGAAAGGAAAATACTTTTGATAAACTTTTGATACTATTCTGGAAAGTGATATAAAAAAGTGAAGGAAGATGCCAAATTTCAGTTTCAAACCAAAGATTGTTTAGCATAGTGGTGAAAAGTTGAATTAATTCTTTAAAATGTTATTACGAGTTTCCACTCAGATAAAAAAAAATCATGTTTCTGAAAAACTTCATCATCAAATTTCAGTTTCTGAAAAGAGAATCCAAAAGGTTTCAGTTCAAGCAGGAATGATTTACAAAACCATAGTATTTTTTTTTTAAATCTTTGTAGCAGAATTTGGTGCAAGTAAGGTAGGAGTAACATCTTCCCTGATATCAGCTCATTCAAGATTTTATAGCCATAGATGATACATATTTAATACGAATTTTGAGAAGAGTGAAATAATATATTTTCTTGATTTTAGTTTGAAACAAGCTTTCTTAATATTTTTTATTGTTTGCTTAACATCTGTATGCAAGAATAGTTAGGAAGTAATATTTGGTGTATTGAAGAAGAAAATGGACATTTTTCAGCAATCAATTACCTTTATTGAGGTCCAACCCTTTCCTTTATATTTCTTCTAAAAGTTCCATCTTCAATCTCCCAAACCTTTATCTATATTGAAGAGAATTTTTTGAGATAGAAGGAAATTGATTACCAGAATCTTTAGAGATGAAGTTCCATTTTGTGTGTGATCACACTGCACTTATATGTATTGATAAAGTAATAAACTATATATCTGTGCTTTTTATGAGTAGACAAAGTATTAGTACCTTTTACAGTGTTGTGTCATTATGTTGTATTTTCTGGATTGAATGCTTCAGAATCGCTTATCTTCCAACTTGACATTCATGAATTAAGTTAAATGTGATGTTTCCTCAATTTCCTGACTGCTTCTCAAGTCAGTTCTTATTTTCTTCCTCTTTTAGAATTTTTAAATGATGAAAGGTTTTGATTTCAGATGCTCTTTTACAGAAACTTAATTAAATTTATTTTACCTGGCTTTGTAGTACCAGATGACTTCCTCATTAGTTAATCAGATTAAATCCAAATTTGAGCCATAATTTAAATAATTCTGCAGTAATAGCCTTTCAAGCATTCCCTCAACCAGCCACTAAGGTTCTTTATTAATCACAGGCTTCAACTTTACTGTAGTGCTGCTGTTTCAACCCAGGTTCTAATTTTGTAATCCAGTTCTTTACTATTTTACAGTTTTATGTGCCCCAGTTCTCCCTTTGGTTCATTCCTATTTCCCCCCATGTATTTTCCCTCCTTTGAGTAGGTTTACCCCATCAATCAAAGCTGTTCTTCCCTCAAACCCCCTTGTCAATCCCCTTAACCCCTGCCCCTAGGGCCTGCCTGTCACCCTGGAGACAATCCCTAACTTCTGGAAAGTTCTGAGAGAGGCTCTAAGTGATTGGACACAGCTCTAGGGAATCCCCTCCTTCCCTTTATGATTTGTGTACGCCCCTGTCTGTCATATCTGAGAGCCACACCCTGTTGCACCCAATTGGCCCCTTTCCAAACCAACCCCTCACCTCCTCCCCCCAATAAAGGCTATTGTAATCCGGTGGCACATGCTCTCCAGCGTAGACAGCCAGAAGGTGAGGCTCTCTCTGTGAGACCTTACAATAAACCTTTGCAGTTGTCCCCCCTGAGAGACCCCTCTTTATTCTTCACCATTCGCCGTGCTATCGTCCGGACGGGGCCAAGAACCCACAAGAGCGAGCAAAATCCTTCCGAAGATCGAGCTCGCTCCCACGTGCCACCTGTATGCCAAAGCTAGCCGGGCAGGCAAAAAGAGGCATGCAGTGACACTTTACCTTCTTTGGGTCAGCCAGCAGGAACCAGGCAGCTGACCCCTTTTTGCTTCTAAAAGTGAGTGAAAACTTTACCTACCTGAAGACTCTTTTCTATATCATCCTTAAATATACCTGAAGAAAGGGTGGAAGTTACTGATTGTGCATCTTGTGGGTTAAGGAATTAATTGTGATGTGGAACTTCAGTTCCTGCATTCCTTAATCAATAAAGACAAATAGATGTCTCCTACTGGAATTCAGACTACAAGTTTATCATGAAAGACTAAATTATTGTAGGCTTTCTCTAAATAGAAGATGTGAGGGAGTTTAAAACAGGATGACTATTAATTTGCAATTCAAACCAGTGAAAATATCTCCAGAAATAAGTTACTAGCATTTTTATCATGGAATCAGAAGATTTTTGGCACTCCTACCCCCAGTACGTGACACATACTTATTTATCCTTACTCATTGCCATATTTAACTTAATTATTATTTTAAATATGACATCAAATCTTAAAGAGTCAGATATATAGAGACCCCTTCAAAGCTGAAGAAAATTGAATCTCATCTCTTTCCCTTATAGCAGATTAATTACTTTTCCGTCAGTAACGAAAAAGGGAAGTGAAGAGAAATGAGTAAAGCTGAATCAAAACAATCTTGAATTTTGCTAAGAGTTTATTTTTGGTAAATGTTACAAACACTGTGAGGCTTAGGACTATTTATCATCAGGCTCTCCCATTCACTGGATAATGTTATACATAGTGCAGGAGGATATGTACATATGTAACAGAAGAAGACTGCTTTTCCATTTGGAGAAGTGTTTGTTGTCTACTAACACACGACTATCTATTGCTGAATTTCTTGTCCATTGAAACACAGAGAATTTGACATTTAGTTCAGGGTTTTCTGTCAAAACCTAGAATCCTAAAATGTGGTGCATCTGTACTTAATTAGTCACATTAGTATATCTAAAGACAAATTTAAAATGGGTTATAAGAGTCTTAAAATTTAGTAAATATATATGTTTATATTTCTTCAGATCAAGAACATAATGTTCAGCTATACTCTGGAAAAGAAATAAATATATTTCTCTATGAGGCATTTGAATTTCCAAGGATAAGTGGGTTTTGTAAGTGTAGAACTCTTCATGTCCTGTCATCCCCTCACAGACACAGAGAAGAGCAGGGGGTATATAAACAACACTAAAGCTGAGTGGCTTCTAAATGAAATCTATAAAATGATCAGGTAGTGATGATGGAGAAATAAAGAAGTATATCAATAAAGCCCCAGAAGAAGAGAGGCATTAAAAAATGGAATTTGCCTTTAAATAAACATATGTTAGAAATTTTAACATTCATAACTTATAAAAAAATTGTTTTGATTTTGTTGCTCATACTCATGGGTTTACATTGGGTTTAGGTTCAATAGAAGACAGATATTGTCAGAGGTGAGGCTGGCAATGAAAGTGTTATGCTGAATAACATTAAGTTGAATAGTAGGGTGGCCTGAGAAAGGAAAGAAACCCCAAAAAACCCTATTTTTTCCCAGAAATATTCCTACAGAAAATACAACAATTTCACAACTGAAAGTAGATCTTAATTAGTGTGGCCTTTTTTCCTATTTCTTGATGAAATTCTTTCCTAATTTGCAGTCTTCTGATGGAGCTTAATATCTGCTTGCACATAACTTACTTTAGAACATGAAAAACTGATTATTGGTATGTTTTAATTGCAATATTTGGAGGTTTTCAGATTCCAACCC
>VWYP01005784.1:13144-24226 GCA_013400435.1 Pycnonotus jocosus | reverse complement strand
CCCCCAGTTTTTAAACTGTGATTTTGTTCCCTTCAACTTTCTTTGCCAATAATTGTGGCAGAACCGCACTCATTTCAGTAATTTCAGGCAGGTGATATTTGGAATTTCTCACTCATTCCGTATCCAATTCTCAACAATTTTCTTCCCACTCTCCCAGCACACATTTTTCTCCCTCACACTTCTTGCCCAGATCAAAAAAATCTTCTCCTGTTCCCTTTCCAAGAAGCGTCGTGTCTCAGGAAATGGGTCTGGTGGTAGGTTTTTTTTCTGGGTTTTTTTTTCATTCCTGGGGATTCTAGAAACCTTCCATCCCTGTGATGAAGTCATCTTGTTCTTAGATTGTGTAAACACAGCAGATGCCTGGCGGGGGAAACCTGGAAATAGAATCCCGCGTGCGCAACCGCGGCTTGGCTCGGGAGCGGCGCGCAGGTGTCGCCGGGGCAGGAGGCCACCCTGGGCTCCACCGGGCACGGCAGGACTGGCCCTGCAGGAGCTCTGCCGCCTCATCTGCTCTGGGAAATGGCACTGGGAGCTGTGAAATCCTCTGGGGAGAGCGTTCAGCTCCTGCCAAGTGCGGGCGCGTCGTGGTTGCTGTTGGGTTTGGCTTTGCGGCGGTTGGGGCGTTCGCGTTGTTTCAGGCATGGAAATGAGCAGCGGCTCAAGGGTTGGTTGGAACCAGGAATTCTCCTGGGCCCCTTGGCTTAAGTGGCCCAGGGGAGTAAACAGTTGGTTTGAAAAAGGGAAAGCACTGATTGCTGAGGAACTTGAACCAAATTTAATTAAACTGGATTAAAAGTGACCTGAGATAAATAGCCCCGTGAAGATCTGGTGCCATCCTCTGAGGAATTAGGTTCATGTTCTTCCTAGCGAGGCACAATTGAATAGAAACTCCATGTTTTAATGCAGCATTTATCAGGTTTTTACCTTGTCTTCACCTTTTCAGCCCAGCCTACATTTCCCTTAGCATTTCAATTCAGGAGTTGAATACATAATGAAGCACATTCATTTTTTAAATCTTTTGCCAGACTTTTCCATCCTGAGGCTCTTGCAGGGCCCATCCAAGATCCCAGGATGTTTTCCACAGGAAAACGCTGCATGCATCTCCCTGTCTCTAAAAATCTGTCACCCTGAGTTGCATTAATATGCAGTTAATCAATTTGATTAATGAGTAAAAAACTCAGAAATGTCAGAAATGAGTCAGCTGAACAAAGTTAATTTTCTAGTCTTTTGTGGCAACTTTACATCCTAATCTCTCCTTTTTAGAGCATTTTTCCATGTGATAACGTAGATTGCATTAAAAATGCACAAACGTAGGCAGCACAAAAATCTAGTTTGGAAGGCCAATGTTAATGTTATTTTGCAACCCTCCTAAAATCCTAGCAGCACCTAGAAATAAACAACTGTAGGTCTTCTGCCAGCCCTCCCAGTTATGAAGGCAAGATCAAGATGGAAAAAGGACTCCACAATTTGAGTGTGTACTTTAACCAATGTCTCCCAGTAAAACTTTTTGGGACATTGAAAATCTGTCATCTCCTCAAGCCTCTATTAAACAAAACATATTGGAGAAAAATTAAAGCTTTTTCCAAAGGAAGTGAGCCAAAATTCATTCATTTTAACATTTTTCAATGTTTTGAAGCCTAAATTTCACCTCATTTCACGTCCTGTGTCAGTACAAAGCAAATCATCCCCAACAAGAGCTGAAAATATTCACAGAACTTTGCTGCAGATGCTGAAAACAACAAGTGGTGAACATCTTCCAGCTTGTCTCATTCTGTAGGTCTGCACAGGAGAGTGTGAACATTCTCCAGGCACTGAGCAATTAGAAATCGATGGAAAATCATGGATATCAGGAGCTAAAAGGGCCACAGAGCCTTAAAAGCTGATGTGTTCTAATGGGAATCCTTCATCATCTTTGCTGCTAAACAAATCACACTGATCCAGCTGTCACTGCACCACCAGAGGGTTTTATTGTGCTGCCCAGGGAGGAGCATTCTCAAGAGAAGCAGAGCTATTAGAAAATAGCAAATTTTTTTCCATAAAAAATAGATTAATCTCAAAAGTGTAGATTGTTGTCAGAATTAGCAAAACTTTTAGGGAGTGTTGCTGCACACACTCCAAATCTTTTCTCATTCATCATAAAAATTGAACCGTGAGATTCCCCAAGGACTTTTCAAACCAGTCCAAACAGTCTGTCAGCACAAAAGGGACGAAGCAGGTTGGAAGCCTGGAAAAAAGGAGAAATGGAAGTATTTGCCCTCTCAAAACCAGCTTGTTCTGCCAGAAACCCCCATTTTCCCTCCTTCCTCCCCAGTCCTGGGTGAGGTGAGGCAGCAGATGGCTTCTAGAGACATCACCCCAATCTGTTTGGCCAAAGAAATTCACTTTTTATAAAAATTTGCTTTTTTAAAAAAATTCCTGCTCTAGATCTTGCTTCAGTGCAAGGTCTAAGAATCCAGGAGCAGAGAGCAGGACAGGTTGGGGTGTGTGTGCTGTGTGTCCCAACCGTGTCATTGTCACCTTTATTTGTACAAGGCTGAGCTCCTGGGGAGGAGATTGTGCCCCTTTGGGTCATCATTCCCTGGAGACACCTCTGAATTCCTGAAATACTTTTTGCTTCTGTGTTATTTTTCAAAAGAAGGGACAAATTTAGGTTGGGGGCTCCTCCATGGAATGGATGGGTGGGAGTCCTCTGTGCTGTGGGGTCACGGGGAGCCTCCTGTGGGATGTAAAAACCAATTTGGGGCATTTTATTTCCAGCCATGTTTTGTCTACTTGGAGACAGCCTGATTATAAATACCAGGGAATAACTGTTTGGGGAGTCTTACTCACAAATGGGAATTCCTTTCAATTTGAAATTATTTGAAATTTGAAATTTAAGCAGCGTGGCAGTAGTAGAGAAAATGCAAATATTGTACTGAAGCTGCCAAAGGGAACCAAGGTATTATCTTAAAAATTCTTACCTGTTTTTTTAAAAAAATAAATCAAAATTCCCTCAAATCAATGGGAACCCAAAAGCTCTGAAAGCATCTCTATTGTCAAAAGTTAATAGCTTATGAAATAAAATAAAATAATATAGAATAAAATAAAATAATAAAATAAAATCCAGGAATATTGCATGTTTTCTTATCTCATTGTGATTTAAAAAATAATTTTTAATTTGGCAGCTTTAAGATACCAATTGGCATTCAAATTTGCAGAATCTTTATGATGTGACTTTTTAAATAGGAACTATTTCTGGACCAGGATTATTTTAAAGTTGGAGTTGAGACAAACTGTGCAACATCCCAAAGTCTGCCTGTGCTTACAGCTCCTCACTGTTGGTGGGCTTGAATTAGAATGAAAAATTATTACCTGGGAAAAAAAAAATGTTTAAGCACAGAAACAAACCAGAAATACCTTTTTGAACAGGAAGGCACTTTGCATACATGCATATTTTTATGTGTATATATATATATAAACACCCACATAAACCTCTCCTATCAGAAAAGTAGCATTTAAACAAGTAATTTCAATTTCTTTCTGTTTTTGCACAAGTTCTGCCTTTTCTCTCCAGGAGGTGCTGCTCCTCTTGTTTCAGTTTAGTGTGGACAATTAAAATGCAGAAATTATAGAATGTACATTCTAAATGGAGTTCAGCCTAATTTCCTGCAGCTTTGGATTTATCCGTGTGAACATTTTAGTTAAGAATTTACCTCAGAAATCCCATCTCCTGTCTGTCCCCAGTGGGGCTCATATTGAAGGTGCTTTTGGATGTGCATTCAGGGGGGGTTTAATCCCATCCTTTGGGGTGAAAATAAAGTGGAAAACACAGCCCAGGACACGTTTCCTTAGCACAGAGATCTGTGCTGCCAAACTGCTTTTATAGGGCCATGCTAAAATTGGGGGAACTTTTTGGTGCCTTCTGCTGTAAGATATTGAGACAGAATTTTAATCTTTTACTGAGCTGATTCCTCACCCCTTAAAGCCTTCCAGCACGAAGGAATGGAGATGAGAAACAGGATGAAAGCAATAAACCCTGCAGTTTACGAAGGGGGTTTTGTGGCTGAGCTCTCCAAATCCTCCCCATCTCCTTTGGCCACGTTTTCTCTTTCTCCTGAGTGGGGCAGGGACAGCATCAGGAGAGGCTCAGGTGCTCCAGGACTGGCACTCATTGAATTTTCTGGGATTGCAGGGGTTTTTTTTTTAAGGTCCTCACTTACAAATTTTCTTTATCATTGCCTTTCCAGCTCTGAACCTCTGAAAACTTTGAATTGCTCTTTATAGAGGTATTAAATCAGTCACTTTTTGTAAGCAACCCCTCTCTGCAGCTCCTGCAGGGTGGGAAAAGTTGGCAATTTCTAAATGGTCTGGGTGTGTGAAGGGTGTCAGGCCTTGGAGAAGGCTTCAGCTGGCACAGACACAACCAAAGCAGCTGCAACCATCCGGGGAGTTTTAGGAGAAATGTTGGTGTGAGCGTGGTCAGGCACCACCACTCCATCCCCTGCTCAACTTGTGGTTTTAGAAGCTCCAGTGAAACATCTCTCAAGATTTCCAGGCAAAGCCAACCTTTTTCAATTTCGTTTTTTTGTAAAATTTTGTCGTATTTCTGTTAAATCCTCTCCATTAGAACATCTTGCTTTAAGACAGCAAAAACAACAACAACAACAAAAAGGAGAATATTTTTGGAAGCAAGCACATTTAATTTTTGTCAGAGCACAGTCAAAGAGGGATGGAGCAGCACTGAGGCAGATTCCACCCCAAAACCCTTCCTCAGTGATTTTCTCTTTTCATCCCCGTGCTTCAGACGGAAAGGGAAGAGGCTCTGTGGCCAAGCACGGCGCAGACAGCTCTCAGCTGAGCACGGATTTATCAGCTCTCTGCTGTTCCCTGCCCATGTGAAATGTTTTCAGGGCTGTGTTTAAAGCCGAGTGCCCCGTTGAGAGCTGGTTTTTTGGGAAGCATGTTTTTATTTGCCCGGGTTTTGTGTTTCCTGGGCGCTCTCAGGGATCTGAGCGGGAGCTGAGGAAGCGCTCAGAGCCTCTTCTCCTTCCAGCTGCATTTCACAAGTGCTGGAAGTGAGGCTTTTTTGGGCTGCCTAAAAACAGGGGCCAGACAGAATGAAGGGAATAAAAAATTGTTCTATTTATTGAAGGGCCTTTAGATCCATTTTGGGCAGACAAAACTCCCCAAAAAATGGACCATGGGTCGCAGATTTTCACATTTTATCTTTTTGGTTCATTTACATATCAGGGGTTCATCTTCCAATTACAGCTCCAGCTAATGAAGTCATTCACCCCAAGTTTGCTCTCCCCCAAACCCCCTTTTTTACATTTCTTTGTGACCTGAGGCAGTGAGATGTCCCTGATCCCCAGGCCTGGAGAGGAATTGTTGTGTGTGACCAAAATGGGGAAGCAGCAGCTCCCACTGTGTGTGGAGTTTAGAGCTCTACACTAAAGAACTGCAGGAGTACAAATAAATGAGAAATACAAAATCCAAAGGCATCAGAAGTCGTCATGGATTGCTCCATGAGAAATGGGAGCACTCTTCCTGTTTTTAGCACCCAGCTGCAGCTTTCTCTCTGACACGGCTGCTTAACTGCAGCTCCAAACTTAGCAGCTTTTCCCCACATTATATATATTTTTTTCCATGATCCATACATGTTTAATAAGACAACTTTATCCCAGGAACTGCACTGTTCCCTCTGCCATTTTATTTTTCCTCCTAACAGCAAGGTTAGAATTCTAAATCAAACTTAATTAAACCTTTCCAAGTGAGTAAATGTCAACATATGGACAGCCACTTCCCTGCTAATATCAAGCTAACAGAAATTCTAATTTCTAATTGGTTTTACTCCTAATGATTTGTTTGCATTGGCACAATAGCCTATTCTAAATGCGATCTTGCAACATGTGATCGTGAAAAAAAAAGAAAAAGATTAATTTCCCTCCTTTTCCTCTGAATTAACCAGTGACATTTCTCAATGTTCCATCCAGAGCTCTGGGAGCACAGTTCCCTGCATTGCTAATTCAATTTAGTCCATACATCTTTCAAACTGAGTTTGTGTTTTGCATTGATTTTTTTTGGTTTTTTTTCCGTACTTAGGACATTTCAACACTGCAATCTGAAGGGGATCCCTTGTTTGTGCCGTGTGCTCTTCATTGCTGTAAATTGGTTTTTGATGAAGTCTGAACTCGAGTTAACTGGTAGAGCCTGAGAGGCTGAGTTACCTCCAGGTGGAGTTTCTGGGGGAATCAAGGCTGGCAGCCAAACCAGATTTCTCAATGTGCTTTTATTGAGCACTGAGCTGAGGTTGTCCAGCTTTTTTCCACAAAAAACCCTGAGAAAAAAGAGCCTAAACTGAGAAAAACTCTTTCAGGTTAACACCATGTGGACCTGTTCTGCATTCATGGAATGGTGACTTAAATTTGGAGAATTTTTTAGCTCTATTTTTTTTTTTTATATCTAGCATGAATACAAACAAAGCTTCAACCTTCACCTGAATTTCCCTTGTGGACATTGATATTTGTACTAGAACGAAAAGCAATGTCAGAATCACTCCTTACTGACAAATTATATTTGATTTATTTATTTTTTCGCTGTTTCCTACAGGGAGAGTTAAATAATATTAAATTTATTTCTTTATGGAATAGTTGTAGGTCATATTAAGAACTCCTTCTTTTAAGAGAAGGTCACTATAACAATTATTCCAGCACAGCCTTCCTTGCACTCTGAAATATATTCTCCTGTAATTTTGGCTCACAGCCTCTCAATTAATCCCTCAATTAATTATTACTTACAGAATTTTGAGGAGGAATGATTATTTTATTTAATTATTTTGTCTTTTTTTATATAATTTTTTTTTGTTTAGTAGTGCCTGTGAAGCTGTTTATAGTTGTTTATTATTACAGAGGTAAACATTCTTGTGTAAAAACACTTGTTCTGCAAATTCCTACTGGGCTGCAGACATTTAAGTGAGTGTGAAATTGCTCTTTTCTTGGTGTTCTGATGAAGATCTATTCCACTGGTCATTTTAGAATATGCCCATCTTGATTTTTACCATAAAACCTGCTTCTAGATTGAGATTGCATGAACATTTACGAGTAGAAATTGTCTTTTTGGAAGCCTCCCAATATGAAATCCTTGATTCTTAATTTCCTGCTTTCCTGGCTGAATCCAGTCAGTTTGTCTGTCTTTATGACTTTCTCTTTATTTTGAAATTATTTATTCTGAATTTATTTATATTCTCTCTCTATTTTGAACCCATCACCTTTGGAATGAGAGAACAAATGAGGTCCTGCTCATCCAGCACCACTTTTTTGAGTTGGTTTTTTTTTGGAGTCAATTAATATTTTTTTTGCAATGTGGAGTTATTTTCATTTCTTTTATGTTGATTTTTATTTAGTACAATCTGGTGTTGCCCCACTGCATCAAACTCTCCATTCTGTGGGCACCAGCTTGGGGTTTTTTTGAGTAAATTGATATTTTTATTGCGACGTGGAGTTTTTTATTTTCATTTCTTTTATGTTGGTTTTTATTTAGTACAATCTGGTGTTGCCCCACTGCATCCAACTCTCCATTCTGTGGGGTTCCCACACAGGGTCAGCTTTGGGAGCCAATTCCTGACTGGGTGACAGAAATTTAAAATTCAAGCCGGTGTCAGTGACAGCACATTGAGAACTTGCAAAGTGTAAAATGTGCACTTTTTGTCACCTGGGACCTGCAGATTAAAGAATTATCTCCTAATGCAAAGTGACCTGCATCTGCTTCCCACAAATCTGTGTTGGGCTGCAACATCTGGGGTTGCCTTCCCTTCACGAGAGATCTCTGAGCAAACTTTGGGATATTTCTCATCACACATTGCCAGGGTGCTTGGACAACTCAGCCCTCAGCTGGGGATGGCAGGAAATGAGATTTAGAATTTTGGGAGGGCATAAAAAAACCCCTGCTCGCATATTTTCCAGGAAGAGATCCTCCAGAAATATGAATTCTGCAAGTGGGGCTGGGCTGGGCTGTGACCCTGCAAGCCAAGTGGTTGAATAACTGCACTGGAATCCTTGTTCATAATCACAGAACAGCTTCTCAAGGTCTGATTCCTGCTTTTGGAGCCATGTTTTACCTTTGGAATGTGAGGTTATATTCACCAGACATCTTTAGCTCGGGGCAATATAAGTGAGGCTACAACAACCCAGTGTCAAGGTTTTTGTCTTGCAATCCCTTTTTTTTTTTTTTTTTCCTTTTGTTTTTTCCCCCGTGGCAAAAAAAGGAAACAAAATTGAATGTAAACACTGTAGAAGCAGCTGCTTGCTCCTTTGGTGAGGACCCATCCCTTTGCCTGCTCTCTCCAAAATGCATTTCCTTGGAGATGCCAGGCAGAGGAACCTTCCTGGACCCATCTCCTGAAGTGGAGGGAATATTTCAATCCCCATTCCCGTGCTCATCAATGTTTGTGATCAGGAATGTGTGAATATATTTCTATCCCTATGCTTGCAGGGCCCCCAGATTTGTTTCTTTGCATACAGATGCCAAAAAAAAAAAAAAAAAGTGAAAATATTTAATAGCAGGCTCTGGAGCTGGCAGTTACATAATGAACCCACAGGGACAGCAGCTCTGGAGCCCTTACATAACAAACTGCTGGATCACAAAGCAAGGAATTCTCACTTGGGCTTCAAACAATTGTCCAAAAGTCGCTTTTTTGTGAATGTACAAACCCTTGAGCCTTAGTGTTTGCAGTGTGATTTTGTAAATCCCTTCTGTGGGGCAGGGTTTGTGCGGGTTTGGAGAGCACTGATTCCTGCAGGTGAGCTGGAATTGTTTGTCAGGGCTCCCTAAACCCTTGGAGAGAGCGTGAGAAAAGCAGAAACCACTGAAATCCCAGCGATTTCTGCCCCTTTTCCTGAGCTCTGAGGTGCCACTGAGCCTGTGCCAGCTGCTCTGCCCTGGTGGGAGGTGATTGAACATCTGCTGATGCATCCTCCCACTCGGGAGGCTTTGGGGCAGGGATGCTGGTGCCAATCACTCCTGGGACCTCATTGTGCAGCAAAAGGAGCCACACAAGGAGGAATGTGCAGAAATGAGGCTGCAGCGCCTGTTACAGCCTTAAAAGCCTTCTTAAGGAGGGGAATTCATGGCTTTTGCAGCATGATTTTGGGGTTGTTGTTCCTTTCCTCACACAGCTAAATGAATTTGGGGAGTTCAGAATCATCAGTGGTGGTGTTGGGAAGCAGAGCCCAGCCCTGCTGATGTTAAAGCTGTGACTCGGAGCTGCTCAATTTGCTTTAACAACATCAGCTGGAGCTGCAGCCAGGGGGAAAAAAAACAAAAAAAAAGTCTTTAGAGAAAGGGGGATTCAATAAAAAGTTTTTATCAGGGGAGCTGTTGTCTTTCTGATGACAAAACCAGTTTGACTGCCTAAAAAAAAAAAAAAAATTACCTCTGGGGGAGTGAGGAGATTTTCCTGGGGAATTTAAATGCCACAAGGTATTCTCAGCTTAAAAATAGCAGTGTGTAGGTTGAAATGAGCAGCTGAGAGGTATGTGCTGTAGGTTGGGATTTAGGAATACAGATGTTCCCAGAATTTTTCAAAATGTACTTTTTTTTTCCTGATTTAAAAATTACCCTGCTGCAGCTCAGCACGGTGTGGTTTGTAATTATCATCATTAGGTTATTCAAAGCAGCTTTAAGAATCTCCTGAGAGCTGAAATGTGAAGCAGATTTTCTTTTTTAGCTGCACTGAGCCCGTGTGCTTCCCCCTGTATCTGCCCAGATTTGATATCCCCAGAAATGCACATGGAAATGGTGCAAAAATATTCCAGATCCAACAGGACACGAGCCTGGCAGAGCTCTCAGGTGATGCTGTCTGGCTTTTTTGTGGACTTTACCTATTCCCTTTCTTACTTTCTAGCATTCTCTAGGTTGAAATGATTAATGACAGCCACCAGATTATTACCTGGTGATGTTCCTGAGGTGTTTTAAACTCTTCTCATCTCCTCCTCTCCTTCTTCCCCTTTTCACCACATTCAAGTTTTTTCTAACTTCCCCTTTAATAACCCATGCCTTTCTTTTTTTTTGGTTTTTTTTTTTTTTTTTAATTTTATTTTCCCCTTTCTAAACCCTTCCATATCATTCAATCCTATTCATGCAGAGTAGCTTTTTTAGGACAGTTTTGAATTTTCTTGCAGCCCAGGGGGGTTCCTGGGGCTTTGCTCAGCTCTGCAGGCTCCTGGGCAGGTTTGGAACCCCCCCAGTCCCTGCTGAGATGGAAATTCAGCTGCTGCTCCTTCAGCTGGGCTCACTGCCTGTGATGGGGGGCAGAACTTTCCTGTTCTTTCCTTCCTGAACCCTCCTTTCCTTTGGATTTTTCCTTCCTTTCATCTCACCCCTCTGCAGAAAACTTTTTTTCACCAATTTTGCTGATCTATTCCTGGCCCAGCTTTAAGCTTTTAAAGTTCTGTTCCCCTTCCACGAGGTTCTGGCCACGTCCTTTCAGATATTTGATGGGCACAAAAGTCACCTTGGTTCCCTTTTGTGTTTCTGAGCTCTCTTTGAGGCTCTGCTGCCAGGTTCTCCCTGTCCTGGGGAGTTCCAGCTCACCTGGGTGCTCCTTTGGGGATAAATGGATCCATTTTAGGGCTCCACCTGCTTTGTCTGGGCCAAAGGAGCCCCAGCCCTTGCCTTGCAGATCATCAGCATCTCAGTTTGCAGCCCTGCACATTTCCTGTCCTCTGAGGGTGAGAAGGGCTCCACATTTTAAACTTGTTTCCCTCTCTGGATTCTGGATTTTCTGTCAGGCTTTTCTGTTAAATGGAATTTGAGATGAGAACATCACAATTCGCTGCCTTGGAATAAAACCCTGCCCCAAATCCCATCTGCCTGTTAACAGCTCCTCTCTGATGCTTTTCACTCTCTGCATTTCAATAAAAGCTCGGGCGGATTTTTGGGTGGCATCGAGAGCCACGTGAAATCAGAACAGAAGTTTTACACCTCAACATGAAATTTTCAAGCTTATATGAACATTTTTAATAAATATTAGATGCTTTACACTCAATTTCGCTGCTTAAGTGTATTAATATGATGCATTTTATGTATTTTATTAATTTTTATTAA
>VWYP01005782.1:19457-30558 GCA_013400435.1 Pycnonotus jocosus | reverse complement strand
TGATGAGTTGTATAATCCTCTGAAAATGTATTCTTTCCTCTCCCCACCCTTGCCATAAATGTGGATTGTTGAATCAGGGCTGAGAGGAGAGGGCTCTGCTGCAGATGTGTGCTCTCCTCCGCCGGCCCGGCAGCCTGGGGGTTGGTATGGTGAGTGTTTGACATCTCGTTTACAGGAATTTTGAGAGTGTGTCTGTGATTCATGGACATCAAAGGGCATCAGGCTTCTCCCGGGGAGGCTTTGCTGGAGCTCTCCTCTGCTGCCCCCGGAGAGCTCCCAGCTGTGCCGGCCTTGCTCATGGGGTGCTGGCAGGGTCCCCCGAGCCCCGGAGGGTGCTCCGGAGCCTCTTTGGTGCTGTCCCTGTGCCGGGGGCTGTCCTGCTGGCGGGGCTGATGGAGGTGCTGGGTGTGGGGACAGAAGGGATGCGCTCCATCCCGGCGTGGCCTCCGGACCCCTCCTGCCGGGGGGCTGCGGGGGGGCAGCGCTGGCAGCTGCTCCGTGGAGGACTTGGGCTTTGGGATCCTCATCTCGTGCCTGAGCCTTTCTGCCTGAGCATCTGCTGTTCTCCAGAACTTGGTTTGAACTGCTGCCCTTCGCTGGCTTTCCAGGAGGGGGATGTTTGATGCTTTTATCTCTGAGCCTTTGTTGGGATTCAGAGCTGGAAGGGCTTGGCTGTATGTTCTACCAGAGCTGCAGGCCCTGCTAAACCCACATGTGCCTTGTCCAGGAGAGCTCTTGCAGCGCTGTGGCTGCTTGCCTGATTAGTGCTGGGCTTTTTTTTTCCTTTTCTTTTTTCCTCCCGTCTTTTCTTCTCTTTTTTGTCCAGGGATTAATGCAGCTTGCTCCTCACATGTCAGATCTACCCTCCTAGGACATTAGGTAGTGCGTTTTGCTTTGATCACCTTCTGTTGAATTTCCAGGAGCTTTTGCTCTCCACGGGGCCAAGAGATCTCAATGCAAAGAGAGGGGAGGTCAAGCTGAGATGCTGCTCAGTTCCTCCCGTTTGTGAAGCCACTTGTGCGTGCATGTGCTCGAAGCTGATGAGCATATGGATGGGTTATCTCTCATCACTCAGCATTTAGGATCGCGGCTAGGATTGGAGCTGAAGCTTGCACAAAGTCTTTCCTGGTGAGTGGCCAAACCACACCTCCCTCATGTGTGTGTGTTGGAATTAAGGAATTTCTGCTCAGCAGCTTGCTCTGGGTTTGAAGGGCTGTGCAGGCTCCGGCCGTGCGCTCCGGTGGGTTTCAATGGGGCTGAGCCCACCTGACCGTGGGAGCGCAGTGATCTCAGGCCAGCCTGGTGTGTGCAGGGGAGACCCCCTGGGAATCCCAGGGCACGGAGTCACGGCCAAACCCACGGCAAACGGGCAGGAACTCGACAAGTTGAAAGACTTTGTTTGGCCCCAGCACCGGTGATGGACAGGAACAGGAGAAGTCAAGTGAAAACACAGAGTTTGCACCTGGCTGGGGAGCAGGTGCTTGCAAACTGCTGGCTGTGTGTTTGGAGCCCTAATACAGGGAATATTTTAAAAGCAGGACCTCCCCTCTCGTCCTCCCAGGCGGACTCCCCTCCCCTCTGGGCTGTGGTGTGGTTAAAACTGGCCTCCCCACGCTGCTGTGCTGGACCTGGCCCCATGCTCCAGGAATTCCAGCTATTATTTATAGGCGCTTCTAAATTTATCAGGCACGATTCTGTGTACACAGAGAGAGAGCGCCTCTTCCTTTGCTGTGCCGCCGGGGTAACGTGGGTTTGTGCAGCCCAAGGTGGGCTCATCTGCCTCCCATTAGGCTCCAACATCAGTGGGACTGGCTTGGCTGGGGGGAAGGCTGGGGCTTGCAGATGGCCTTCTGCCTGCTCCCAGTGCTTCCTGGCCTTTGAAAGGACCCGCTGGTGCAGCTCCTCGTGTGTGAAGTTATTGGAACCAAGTTTGGCTTCAATTATTGAAGTAAATGATGCCATTGTAAAGCTATGCTCCAAGAAGTGTTCTACAATTAGAGCATGGAAGCGGTGATTAACATAGTTGTGTTAAAATATACTTTTTTTGTTGTTGTTCAGGTTTGTGCATGTGTGGTTTTCTTGCCTTTGTTTTTTTTTTTTTAGTGTTTTTAAACCCATGGTTGCCCAGTGATGTTTGTCCCAAGAAAATACTTAATGAGATTCAGTGCTGCCTCCAACTGCTCCTTGTGCAGTTTTTCTCTCTCTGTATAAGTCTGTAGTTTGACCTGCCCAAGTGCTTTTATTTCTAAAAGCAATCTGACAGTGTAATAAACCACCCCCCACACTCTGAAACTGCACCCTCATAACAGGGGATATGACCAGGAGTCCCCCTGAAATTTTCATGGCATTATAATACCTCTGATATGGCCATTGCCGAACATAGCAGAGAGAGAGAGAGAGAGTTACATGCTGTGTGTCATTGCATCAAGATAAGAATAGGCTGAGAAACATCAGACATTCTCCTTGAAGCTCCAGAGCAACTGCTACCTGACAGCTGAAAACACTTTGCATGTTGAGTTTGGAGCTGGGCTGTGTTTGTGTGTGCAGCATCTGTGGCAGGAGACCACCGCTTTCCCTGGAATTTAAAACCCTCGCAGGCAACTTGATGCATCTGGGTGCAATTACTGGAGTAAGGTGGTCAAATTAAAAAGCGAGGGGAAAAAAAAAAAAATCCAAAAACATTAAATGCTGCAAAACAGCCCCCACTGGTTTTCTGAAAGGATGGGGAGATTTCTGTGTTGGATGAGGACTTGAAAAATATGTCAGCTTTAGGGGTTGTTATTTTTTTGTCCACGAGGTGTTGGTAGGTGAATGATGCTGCAGCGCTGCTGGGAAGATGAGTTAGTTCCGGCCACTTTCTCTAATTATATGTTAGGACACACCTCCCTCTCCCTGTGCCATACCCACACAGACCTGCTGCCTCCGCCCCCAGCTCAGGCTCTGCAGGAATCCTCCTGTGAGAACAGCATGGCAAACCCACCCCCTGCGTGTGACAGGGGTGACAGACACCTCCCAGCAAGGTGCTGCTCCTCTGCTGGGGAGCATCCACACCCCTGAGCATCGTGGAGCATCCTGAGCCTTGTGGTCCTCAGATGCACTCTCAGGAGCTGTGATGGTTTCAAATCAAACAGTGGGAAGAGCTGCATCCTCTACATGTTGACCCCAAAGCCCACCAGGGGCCCTAGGAAGGGTCTCTGGGACTGCACATCCCCCAGATCCAGAGAAGATTCCATGGTTTTTAGAGGGAACTTTCTTGTAGCAGCAGCAGGATAACTTTGTTTTCACCCACATGTGGAATTAATTTATCTTTGAAGATTTAACTTCTTTCCTGTGGCATTCCTTACTATCTCTTTTTTTTTTTTCTTTTCCTTCTTCTTCTTCTTCCCAGATATATATTTTTTAATGTCTTGATCTCCCCATCAGAAATGCCTTGGCCTCCTTGGAAAGGAATGCAGCCCCGGCTGGGCTGAATACCTGCCTGCAGCCAGCCCCACGCAGCTCCTACCAGAGAGGCCCATCTTCCCCACCAGCCTTCCCCCTCCTTTTTTCAATTTATTTTCCCTTCCCCATATTTTTTAATAACTTAAATCTCACTGAGGCTCCTACTTTTGGTGCTGGGGGAGGAGGGATGGGATGATGGGGGCACAGGGATGAGGATGGAGATTGAGAGCGGGGGTTTGATTGAGAGTTGCTGTCACTTAAACCCAGCTGGTCCCTCCAGCCCCAGGGGGGCAGGGAGATGGAAAACTCATTTAAAAACAAACCTGCCGAGCCTGCTGGCACATTCCTTAGGCCCCCAAGTTGTGGGTAAGTGGCCCTAATTATTGAAATCAGCAGTCCTTATCAGATGACAAGGCCTTTTGCTTTGATATACAAAAGCAGAAGCTTAACAACCCCATCTTGCCCTGGAAGAAGAACAAAATGTGCACCTTAACATGCAGCTTCCAAACCTCCCTGCATAATCCCCTTATCACCTGCCAGGGTATGTATATTGATCCTGGCTGGGAAGTTGGAGTGGTGGAGGGCAGGGGGATGCCCGAGGGAGGGGGCTGCCCCATGCAGTGACCCTGCCATGGTGACCTGGCCCTGCTCCATCACAGCCCCTGTCACTGCCCATGAATTCTTCACAGAGCTGCTCCTGGGTGCTCAGCTCAAACATCCAGGCTGAGCTTTGGGTTTGCTTCTCCGTGTGTTGGGGTCAGTAACCCACATGCTGGGCTCTCCTCTCGTTCCTCATCCATCCTCCTCTTGCTCACCCAACTCTGTGCAAAAAAAACCACGAGTAGGAGGTTCTCTAAAAGCTGGGCCTTTTTGTTCTGTGTTTTTATAGTGCCAGGAAAACATCTGTCCTTGGGAGGCCAAGCCTGGGACAGCAGATCTCAGCCCTGCCCTGTGACTCTGACACGTGGGGGTCCTGCCCCTGTACCTCCAGGCAGTTCTCCTGGTTCAGGCAACAGAGATACCAATAACTTGTGTTTCCAAAGGGATCCTAACTCTTGTCTTCAGAGTAGAACTAAGCATTGGTGACTGATTCCTTGTGACTTTCAATGGGACTTGAGCTGTGAACTTCTTGGACTTTTCTCTGATGATGCTCACAGCAAAACTCTTGCTGACCTCAGCAGTGCAGCATCAAGCCTTAAGGACTGAGTTTTTCAGGGTATCAAAGGATGCTTCCTGGGATTTTTTAGAGCACTTTAGAAGATGCTGAAAGTCTTTAAAGTTGTGTTCTGGGTGTGTTCAGACAGAGTGTCCTGGTTTAGGCAGTGTGCTGGCTGAGGTCTGAGCAGCGGATGGTTGGTTGGTTGGTTGGCTCTGAAGGGGTTGAGCAGGCGGTGAGTGTGGTTCCCATAAAGATGGTGCTGTCCTGAAGCCCAGGACTGTGTGATAACTGGATTCCTGTTCTGCCTGTGCCAGGTCCTTCAAGAGGAACGACCCTGTTAACCCCTACCACGTGAACTCGGGCTATGTCTTCGCGCCGGCCACCAGCGCCAACGACAGCGAAATCTCCAGCGATGCCCTGACGGACGACTCCATGTCAATGACGGACAGCAGCGTGTGAGTACCTGGGGCTGGCCACGTTTTGGGGTGGGACACCTGCAAAATCAGCTGTGGGGCATCACCCTGTTCGACCCAAAGAGCGTGTGTGCCCCAACCAGGGCATGGCAGCCTCTCTCTCCCTCTCCCTCTCACGCCGTCGCCGCAGGTATCGTATGCAGGGAAATAATGAATCCCTCTCTTGCCATTTTGCAACTGCAGCTGAGCAAACATGTTCTGCCCCGGTTCATGGTGCTGCCTGACTAACCCAAGGAGCAAAGGAATCTCCCTGAGCCTTTGTCTTAAGGCCAGGCTTCCTTAACTAGTTATCAGTCATCAAAGAGGAGATTACTTCCTGTAGGAAGTGCTTTCTGTAATTAACGTTTGTCATTAATGTCAGAATGTACATTAATAGGGCCAGTGACCTGAAGAGGCAAATAGCTGCTCATCTAGTGTGGCTGGGGCAGTCTTCAAAGGGCCCTTTGGATGGAGCTGCATGGATCAGGTGTGGGTGTTTCAGGAGCATACAAGTATGAGAGATGATGCAGTGGCTGAGGCCAGGAATTGCAGGATCTGTCTTCCCCTGGCTGCTGAGGAGTGTGCAGCTGGGAGCAGGGTTTGACTGGCAGTTTGCTTTCCCCAGCAGGGCAGAAATGATGCTTTTGTTTCTGTAGAGGGGACAGTGAGGCTCACTTAGTGCTCCTAAGGACCATTTTCTTCAGCTGAGCAGAAGGGGGATGTTGCTGTTTGTGTTTCCTGATCTTCACTTTAGTTCTCTAGAAGAGCCCACCTGTAAGCAGAGTGCTGCATTGCTGGTCTTTCATCTTGAAACTTCTCCAGTGTCTGTGTCAGACATGTCCAGTGGTCCCTGTGTGCTCCTCAGAGAGATTTTCATGCTGGGTTTTTGATGTCACCATGTGTGAAGATGCACAACGGAAAACAGGATTTACCAAAAATCCTCGATGCATAAACAAAAAGCCCTTTTTAATTTTAATTTTTATTTTTTTAACGCACATGTGTGTTTTGAACTGATATTACGGAAAAAAAATAGTTTGTTGTCCCAGCAGATTCCCTTATTGAACAATATTGGCATTAAATAAAAGAGCTGAATCATAGGGTGACTTCTTTATTTCTTCTTACTGGCTCTGGTTGTATGTGATCATGTGTCAACAGAGCATTCATTGGGTTAGTCATTTCTGGACCAGTGTAGGGTCACTTGGGATTCACAGGGCTAGGATTATACCCTCTCTTCACAGCAATGCCAATTGTAGGCCTTATACAGATGAGAGCACTGAGTGAGAAATAAAGTGCATGGTGGATGAAAGGCTTAACTGAATCGCTTTCAGCCCATTGTTAGTCCAGGGGAGCTTAGCGGGGATGAGAGGGCAGCAGCCCGCTTTGAAATTTGCTTGAACAAGTGAATAGGAGCTCCCCATAAAGCAGCGCCTGAAAGGAGCTGCCTGTTTTTTCCTGCCGTAACAATGGCCTGCGCAGGCTGTGAGAGTTTGGGGAAGCTTGGCTGATTAAACTGCCCGCAGCTCCAGGCTGGGGGGCAGCGGGGAGGCCGGGGGGGTGGCAGAGAGGGACAATTCCTGCTGCCTGGGGGTGGCAGAGAGGGAGGATTCCTGTGGCGTGGCACCCCTGCTGCCCCCCACGCCACATTCTGGCCGTGGGGCTGGCAGACCGGGCACTGGGTGTTCTTGGAACTGGTAGAGGTAAACTGTCAGTTCTGGAGGCTGGGCTTAAAGTTAAGGCTGATGTAAAACTTCCTTTGCAGAGGATGCTGGCAGCATCCCTTGTGGAGCAGTTGGGATTCATGGGTGCTCCTGGCACAGCTCTGCTGGAAGTGTTGGGGGTGTGCTGGGGGCACAGACCCACCCTGGCTGAGCCCAGGTGCTCGCTCAGCCTGTCAGGTTTTATCCCCCTGGAATGGAGAACTTGTGCTGTTCCAGCAGCACAAATGCAAATTAGTTCTCTTGGCTCATGTTGGTATCAACTGAAGAGGAAAAACTTGTTCTGGAAAAGTCTGTCAGACATAGCAGTAAAGTGAGTTTGGAGCTTTTTTTTTTTTTTTAAATAAATCTGAGTCTGAACTGCACTGGGATTAGGAGAAATCTCCAAATAATGCATAATCTGCCTTTTTTATTTTATTCCAGAAGCCAGGGATCAGTCTGTCCCTATATATTTTGCAATAGCCACAAAGCATCATGCAAATTTCTATTTCCATTTCTTGATTGGGGAGGGGGAGGAAAGGGGATTTTTTTTTTTATTTGCTTATATCTTATTTATGGATTTACTTTGGACACAGGGGAATGCTGCTGAGCAAACTTCAAATATTACCTTATCTTACAAACCAGGCTTTTGATGTTGGCAAGATCAGAGGCTTGTTTCAGAGCCGTTGCCAAATGAAGATGGGAGTGAATGCATATGCGCATGAGTCTGATATTTCAAAGCAGCAGTAAAACTACATTCAGGTTAGGTCAGGCACATCTGAGTCAAAAGGCTAAGATAATTGGCTCAGCTTAAATGGCAGCTGACTGGGTAGAAGACTTCAAACTAGTGTTTCCCCCAGAAACAGATTGGCTTAGCCCCAGCCTGGTTAGCTGAAATGTTTATAATTAAACTCTACTATTTAGTGCCTCAACTCTTTAGCTCTTCAGCCCGAAGCTTTTAGTAGCCAAGAAAGTGAGTGCAAGTGTTGGCTTTTGGAGCAGGGGGACAGGTGGCACCTGGAGAGCTGGGGTTGACCCTTGGCCTGCCCCAAAACCTCAGGCCAAGTTCAGCCCTTTCATTTCAAAGGTACTTTCCCCTGCTTAGGGGGATCTGCAGCATCAGGGTTCCCCCTGCCCCCCATATCTCTTGCTGGTGGCTCCAGCTCCCTCTATCTGTCCCTCCTGCAGTCAGGGGTCGCTTGCTGGTCACCCCTTCAACCCTGGCCTTGTCCATTTTCCCCCCATTTTTAGGAAAGGGTGTAGACAGCACTCAGCAAAGTGTCTGCTAAAGTCCCTTCCCATTCCCCAGGCTAACTTTCCCTAGCTGCTCCACAGCCTTCTCATCCTAGAGAAATACCTCTGGGTTCTTTTAATTTTCTTTTTTTAATTCTGCATGTTGTTACAAGTTGCAGAACTCTTCTGACAAGGCAGGGCTGTGGAAGCAGGGAGCTAGAGGTTTGATGTGGGGCTCTCTGCTGTAACCAGAGGAATTTTAGGGGGAAGGAGCAGTTCTTGTATCAACCTGAATGAGGGCAAATCTTAAAAGTGAGGAACCCACACTGCTGGGTCAGCATTGCTTTTCCTCCTCCATCTTTCCAAGCAAGTCCCCACTCCTGCTCCATAGCCTGACCCCTTGGGCAGAGATGGTCCCTGTGGAGCTGGGAACTTGGGGATACCCCACAAGGAGATATGTGTCACAGCAGAGGGGTTGGGGACAGCATCTCATGCTTGCAGGGCTGGAGGGAGGTGGGGAATGCAGGAGGAGCTGCAGGGCTTCCTGGTTGGATCCTTGTGGTGGACACACAGCCCTTCAGCTGCTGCCCTGCTCCTCCCCATCTGGCCTCTTGGTCCTCTTGGACCCCCTCCTTTTCCACTGAGTGTGTTGCTGGGGTTCATCCCATGGGTTCATATGCTTGTGCTGGAATTTTCACTTGCCTTTGAAATGTCTGCTTTTCTGGGCATTCTCTGTGCTGAAGGTCTCCCCTAAAAGACCCTTGTTTCAGGAAGCCCCAGTTAATAAAGACAGCTCTGAAGGTACAGGTGGTTTTTGTCTTCACTTAGATTTGCTTTTTCCCCCATCCTCCCACAATACTAAGACATGTCATGTGCCCCCAAGCCTTGTTGTCCCGTTGGTTTGTGAGGCAGAAATGCTTCATGGAGCAGTGGAGAGGTGCTTGGTGGCCACCAGTGGCTGTGTTGGCTGTTCTGTGCTGGGCTGCTCCTCCAGAAAGCTCCTGGAGCTCTGTGTTGTGCAGTGGGGGCGTGGGGACAATCAGCTCCTTTCACTTTCCATGTCACATGTGCTCAAAAACTGTGTCTAAAGGAGGTGCTCATCTTGTGGCATCCAGGGCCTCCCGGCATGCTTGTTTTAATTATAAAGATTTTTCCAAGTTTATTAAGATGGGATTGTTCTGATCCTTCACTCCAGGCTTTGCAGCTTAGTCGTGCTCATTAATGGCAACTGAAGGCTTTGGCCAGGATCTTCACAGAGCTCTGCCATGGCCTGCTTCAGGCTTTGAGGGGTGGCATCTGATCATCCTCCTCCAGGGGAGGGACATGGTGTCTTTGGGAAGGTGTTCTGGAGTGTGCCACCATCCCTGTGGCCACAGGAGGGGACACACAGGGACACTGTGCCACGCTGGCTCCTCTGGCAGCAGCGTGGGGCCAGCACTGTCTGCTCCTCCTTGGGCTGGAGTTATTTTCTCCTCTCAGGAGATGAGTCAGGTGTGGGGGCAGGTGGATGAAAGGGACGGCACTGGAGATCAAGGTTCTTCAGGCAGTCTGAGGGAAGTGGTGGAATTAGACATTCAGGATCTCCAGGCATGCTCTTCCGGCTGGCCCCGCAGTCTGTGGAACATTTCCCTTTCATCCTCACTGGGGTAATCTTTTGTGTGGATGGGTGAAGACGCCCTGTGGTGCCTGAAGTGGGATGTGCAGGGGTCTGTTCCCACTGGAGAGCCTTGGGCTCCTGGCCTGGTCTCTCCTTGTGGTTTCCTGGCGGGAGCTGGGGTGGCTGTGGGCAGCAGTGTCCTGTCCTCTGGATAGGCCATGACCATGTTCACACCTCGAGGTGTCCTGTGCTGGCCAGCCTCAGGGCAGAGAAAACATCCTGGGAAAACATCCATAAATGGGACTAGAGATGGGGGAGCAGCCTCTGGATGGCCATCCATCCTCAGCCTCTTCCTTGTTTCCACTGTGCCAGCAGTTCATGGGGTGTTCCAGAGCTTGAGGAACATTGTGATCCTAGAGAGTGTAATTGGATGGAGAAAAACCTAAAATTAAAGGTCAGAAGCAGAAACGTGGTGTTGGAAGGGCCTTGGGAGTGAAGCTGATGGGATCTTTGGATGTCTGCCCACGTGGAGTTGCCTTCAGGTTTTCAGCTTTAGCTTAATTACTGCACATCCATGTGCATCCTTTGGTGACACAGGCACTTCCCACACCGCTGGATATTTGAGGCTTCGAGTGACATCCAGAGGGCTCAGCACCTCTGGGAACGAGGGCTGAGGCAGCCTGGGTGGTTCCAGAGGGGATGGAGAAGTGTCTCAGAGCACGGGGACAGCCCCAGCTGACGGTGGCCTCTCTTCCATGTGCAGAGATGGGATCCCCCCGTACAGAATTGGGAGCAAGAAGCAGCTCCAGCGGGAAATGCACCGGAGCGTCAAGGCCAACGGTCAAGTTTCTCTACCTCATTTTCCGGTGAGTCCAGATGGCAGCTGCAAGGGCTGGGTGGGCCATGGGAAGTGCTAGGGCTGGGGACAGGCACAGGTGGAGGGAAGGGAGCAGGGGAGGAGGGCATTTCCACCCCAGGGTGATGCCAAAGGGGAGGTGCTGCTGTGTGTTGAGCAGGAGCCGTGTGCTCTCAGCATTGTTCCAAAACCCCGCTTGTGCAGGTCACATCTTGGTCCTTCCTGAAACCAGCTGCTGATGAGGAGTTTTCAGGGGCACTGAATTTGTCCTGTTGGCTAAATCCCAAGTGGAGATGTCCCAGTTGGGTCTAGTGGGAGCCTTGGCTCTGGCCACCACCCTGAGACTGCAGTGCCGAGCAGGGCTTGGCCTTGTGTGCATCACTGTGAGAGCTGGGTGTCAGTGAGCTGGGGGCCAGCAGCATCTCCTAAAAGAGGGAATTGGCAGCAGATCCGTGCCTGGCTTTGAGGGGATCCGATGTGTGGTGCTGCCCTGCTCTTCAAAATTAACTCACTGACTTGCTAATTCAGTTGACTTGCAGCCTCTCGATTCCTGCAGTGAATAAACTGTTTACACAGACAAGTATAAACTTATCTTGTCTTGAGATTAATATGCTAAAATTCCTCTTTCTGCTGTCTTAAGCAGTGAGAAGTCATAGATGATATTTCTGG
>VWYP01005782.1:0-18653 GCA_013400435.1 Pycnonotus jocosus | reverse complement strand
TTTTTTTTTTCCTCCTTTCCCTTTTTCTCCCCCATCTTATTTTTTTTAATTTCCAACTCCTTTCTGTTTATACTCACTTTATTCCTTTAGTTAAAGTCTCTCTCCCTCCCACCTCAGAGGTTTTTTGGTTTTTTTTGTTTTGTTTTTTGGGGGTTTTTTTTGATGTTTGACAACAGTCTTTGAAGATTTTCTACTTCAGAGTAGCTACTGATGGGCTGGTTGTACTACAGAGAGAACAAGCGGGGTTCCTCAGAGTGCGACCAACTGCTCCTGCCGAAGGCAAACGCTGGTGGGGAGGATGTCACTCCATGAGGCCACAGCACTAGCTCATAAAAATCCAGAGCAGACCATGCCTAGTTGCGGTCGTCTTTTCATCCAAACATGGAGACACAACAAGCGTGGCGGGGCCGGCGATGCCGCGGCGGCGAAGCGCCTGCACCCCGCGCCGCCCGCTAAACGTTGCCTTGTGCCTTCTGTCCCCGCTCCTTGTAGAGGACCCACCGCCTTCCCAAGGAGATGACCCCGGTGGAGCCAGCTGCCTTCGCTGCCGAGCTCATTTCCCGCCTGGAGAAGCTGAAGCTGGAGCAGGAGACCATGGACTGTCTGGAGGAGAGGCTGCAGCAGATCAAGGAGGTAGGATTAGCGTTCCCAGAGCTCCGCGCGTGCCACCCGGCCGGGCTGGCGGGAGGGGGACGTTCCCTGCCCCCGGGGTGGCGGGGGGGGACATCCCTGCACGCTCCTCACCAGCTCCTGGCCCCTTCCATTCATTCCCTGCCATCCCTTGTCTGGCAGGATGAGGAGAAGGAGGGCGTCGAGCTCCCTGCCAGCTTGCAGAGCAGCCGGGATGTGACCAACCCCCAGCACCCCCAGCACCCGCTGTCGCTCCTGCCCTCGGGCAGCTACGAGGAGGACCCCCAGGCCATCCTGGACGAGCACCTCTCCCGCGTGCTGAAGACCCCCGGCTGCCAATCGCCCGGCGTGGGCCGGCACAGCCCCCGCGCCCGCTCGCCCGACCGCCTGCCCACGGGCAAGCTGCCGCCCGGCGCGGCCTCGCTGGCCACCTGCGCCCTGCTGGGCAAGGGCTTCGTCACCAAGCAGACCACCAAGCACGTCCACCACCACTACATCCACCACCACACCGTGCCCAAGACCAAGGAGCAGATCGAGGCCGAGGCGGCGCAGCGGGTGCAGTGCTGCTGCCCGGCGGGCGGCGATTACTACTGCTACCCCAAGTGCAAGGGCCACCCCAAAAACACTGACCCACCTCTCTCTCCGCTGGAGCCCTTCGGGTAAGTCAGCAGCATCTCCATCCCACCCACCCAAAACCGTCAGCCTTCATCCCACTGTGGTGGGGCCCATGGGGCTGGGAGCTGACGGTGGGCTCGTGTCCCTTTTTGCCACCAGCAGGACGGGGACGCTGCTGAAGAGGCCGGGCCGAGGAGTGGACAGCGCGGCCCTCGGGGACGGGGGAATGCCCGGCCCTGGTGGGGTGCAGCTCCCGGGGAGCGAAGCAGATCGGGCACAGAACGTCTGGCAGTGGATGCTGGAGAGCGAGAGACAAAATAAGCACAAGACCCATAGGTAAATACGCAGCTGTCTGCAGCAATATCGCTCCCGGTAAATATTTATATATTACATGGGCTGTCTATTTTTACAATCGCTAAAAACAAATGAGACTCTTTGCTCCTCCGGTTTAATATAAAAGCTGTTCCGCAGAACCAGAAAAACCACAAAAATGTCATGTTTTTGGCAATAAACCTCCTTTCATGTTATGACAGACTTTTGAGAGGGAGCGAGCAGAATAGGAGCTGCTATTAAAGTCATATTTTCCAGCTTTTCTAACCCGGCTTCTTCCCTTCCCCAAAGCACACAAAGCACAAAGAAGGCCTACGGCTCCGACTGCGCCAAGGGGGCCCCCAGCCGCCACCACCCCTGGGGGACGGGCAGCCACCCCCGCGGGGCACAGCCCGCCCATCCCTTCGTGCAGGACCCCGCCATGCCCCCGCTGACGCCCCCCAACACCCTGGCCCAGCTGGAGGAAGCGTGTCGCCGCCTGGCCGAGGTCTCCAAGCCGCAGAAGCCACGGTAACGGCCGCTCCTGGTCCCGCCCTGGGGACAAACGGGGCTGGGGGTGGTTTGCCGTGGGTGGATGTGGATGTGTCCTGCCTGTCCTGGCAGAGGGACAGCCGTGGGGATGTGTGACAGCCTCCCCGTTCCAACCCCACCCTGCACCGGCACAAATAGTTGGAATCTGAGGCTATTACTTCCACTCTTTTGATGGCTGTAATTTGCCCGTTTTTCCCTCTGGGACAGGCTCCAGCTACATACCAAGTGGGGAATTGGACTGGTTATCGTTCATTTGGGTATGGGAGGATAAATTAGCCCACAGCATTTTTAATTCTTCCTTTGATTGTTTACAACATGTGAGGCTTGATACAAAGAGCGAACTTAACGACCCACAGGAGACTTCAATTAAGAAGATTGTATTTCAACAATTTTTTTTTTCTTAAAGTTGTTTTTTCTTTTTTTTTCTTTTTTTTTTTTCCCCTCCTTCTTCCCCACTTGCTTTCCCCCTCCCCACTTCAGATGTTCAACCTCAAATCAGCAGAGGGACCGAAACCACTCCACTGCCATTCAAGGGGGAATCTCCCCTTTCTGCAATGCAAGTCTAACAACAGAAGAGTGAGTATTGCACATGCAGAAAAGGATTGGGAAATAAATATATATATATGTATAGCTTATAATTATATTTTCATTAAATGGATTGCACTTTGAAGGGAGAGGAAATTCTTATATCTGAAATTTCATCTTTCAAACATGCTTCTTAAAGAAAGAACAAAACATTTTCAAATCTTGTCTCTGGGTCTTTTTAACTTGCATTCCTGTAAAGTGGACAAAGATTGGATTAGTCTAATTACAGGATGGTTCTTTTAACAAGAAATCTGCTACAGAGAGGTCTAAAATGGCCTAAATAATTAAAGTTTTCTTTCTTAGCCTCTTCATCTTAAGCAATGAGTAATGTTTGAAGTCCAGACTGAGCCACCTGACTAGAGCCTTTCATTTTTAATTGGTTGACCTTAAGTCCACCAGCTGTCTTTGCTAGCAGCTTTTTTTTCTGAAACCACTCTACAAAGACTTAGAACAAATTAGGAAGACTAAATTACTGCGGACTAACACTTTGTGACCTTTTGACATGCCAAGTGTACATTGCCTCAGAAGCAGTTGTAGATTTGGCTGCATGGTATTCACTGGACTGTTGCCATTTTGCTGGGTAATATTGTTTTAATTATTCTTTAAGAAGCGTTGCTTGGGTGCAAATGGCAGAATCCAGTTAATTTTATCCTCACTGGGAAAAATAAGATTTACCTGGGTGCTTGAGGTGAAGCATCAGGCAGGGGGGTTTGCTTTGGGTCCTGGTGGGTTTGGGCATGAGGGAGGAAGCTCGGGAGATGTTTTGTGTGAGGGCAGATGAAAAGAGCCTTTAAAATCCTGGGGGTGCAGTCCTGGGGCTCAACCTCCATCCCTCAGCTCCCCCTCTGCCATGCCATCATTCCAAGGGGGAATGGCTTCAAGTTGAAGGAGAGTGGATTTAGGTTGGATATTGGGAAGAAATCCTTCCCTGTGAGGGTGAGGAGGCCCTGGCACAGATTCCCAGAGCAGCTGTGGCTGCTCCTGGATCCCTGGAAGTGTCCAAGGCCAGGTTGGAGCAGCCTGGGATAGTGGAAGCTGTCCTTGCCCGTGGCAGGGGGTGAAACTGGATGATCTTTAAGGTCCATTCCAACCCAAACCCCTCCATGGTTCCCACTGTGGAAATCCAGCAAAGGGCTGTGCAAACACATCCCAACAAATTCCCAGGCAGTGCAGGAAGATCTGATTTTCAGGTCACACCCAGGGTATTTCTGACAGCTTTCACCAGCTCCACTGCTGGTTGGAGTGAGGTGAGACAGCCTGTTCTCAAATGGAAAAATAGAGGGTTTTGTGTGTGTTTTCTGTTTTGCAGTCACAAAGAGCCAAAGAAACTGCCAGTTGTTCACACCTCTCAGTCTGGTGAGCTGGTTGTAACCTATTTTTTTTGTGGAGAAGAAATTCCCTACAGGAGGATGTTAAAGGCCCAGAGCCTGACACTTGGGCACTTTAAAGAACAGCTGAGCAAAAAGGGAAATTACAGGTAAGAATGTGTGGTTTGTCTGTTCTTTAGGGTGTTACAGCAAGTCAAAAAAACTGGCAGGTATTTTGCAGGGCTGCTGCAGTGACACTTTGGATTTTCAGAGCCTGTGGATCTTCTTAGTCTCTTCCCACTCAAAGCAGGAGCAGTGTGGAGATGGAGAGAGGTGCCTTGGCTGCAGGGCCACCTCCTCCCTTCCTCCCCAGCTTTTTCCCAGTTGCATTAGGACCTGTGCTCCAGCCCTTCTCCAAAAAGCTTCAAATCCAGGGAAGTCTGGGATGGCTTTGTGGCAAAGCAGTGGGGTTCAGATTTCAAACTGGGGCCAGCCTTCATCTGGGTGCTGGCCTCCTGCTCTGCCTGATGTTCAATTATTTCATTTTTGATTATTTTTTTTGGCCATAAATGGGGTCAATGACAGGCTGGGATGGTGCTGCTGAGGCACATGGAGATAGAGCTCCCTCCCTTTTCTCTTCATTAGAGGGGAAAAAACCTCTGCCCTGCAGGGAAAGCTCCACCAGCAATACCCAGTTCCTCCTCAGAAACACCAACAAACCCTGCTGGTCTGGTTTCTAGCTCCCATTTCCCAGTTTAACCAGTTTGCTGCTTCCTTTGCTCAGTTTGCTGCCTCTGCTCACATTGGCTCTTTTTGGCTGCCCTTTCCCAGTGGATCTGGGCACTCTTGGGCTGCTCTGTTGGCCAATTATCTTGCAGGGTGAGCAGGAGAGGGACATCCCAGGTGCAGTTTTTTGGGGTTTTTTTGGTTTGGGGTTTTTTTTTTTTTTTTTTTTTGTTGTTTTTTTTTTTTGTTTGGTTTTTGGTTTTTTTGTTTGTTTGGTTGGTTGGTTTTTTTCCACTGAATTTGGTGGTGCTTCAGAGAGCTGGATGTCTTGCCCTGTCGCTGGCAGCCTCTGATTTAACCTGCCAATGGTCACAGGTTTGGGTTGGGTCCCTTGGTTTGGGACAAGGAGTTCCCAGTTTGCTGCCCCATCACTGGCCTCTCTCTAGGTGTGAAAAATCCACCTGTACAGGCCATGGGTTGGTGACCCTGGGCACTCTCAGCCTGGGGGATGCCAGGCTGGGATCTCTCCATGGCTTTTGCACAGTGGGGCTGAAATATTCCAATTCTTCTCCAAACCATCTTTGCAGCCCACCCAGCTGCCATTGGATGGCACCAACCTGCAAGTGCACCCAACCTGGACAACCCTGCAGGATACTCCCTGGGCTTCTGGCACCCTTGTGCCATTTTCCAGCCCCTAAAGCCTGTCCCACTGTGCTCCTCCTCATTTGCAGACCAATTTCCTTGGCTTCACCACTGCACTGCCACTGCCCAGTGGCTGTATAGTCCCATCCCCACTGAAATACCCCAAATTTTTCAGTGTTTATTGGTTTTCTGTGACATTTTTCATGTGATGCCCAAGTGCAGGACTAGGCTCCTCAAACCTCTGTGGCCCAAAAGCCCCTCCAGGTGCAATTATTTGTGCCTTGTCGGACTGTAATTACTTTAGAAAATGTTTTTAAGTGACTGACAAGGATGAAACAACGTTTTGCTTAGATCTCACCCCTTTACACCTGGGTAAAGACAATACAGAAATTTATAAAAGGAACTTGGGTACGTGCCCAGTATTTTATCTTGCACAGACACAAGGTGAAACTAATTACACAAATGTGTGTACCTCCAGGGAATCATTTTGATCTAAGCTTTGACTTTTGGCTGGACTTTGAGTGAAACTGCGGGTGACCTTCAGGGGAGAGGTCCGCAGTGCCCGGAGTAGCGTGTGTGTTACGGGGAGGCACTAACTAGGCTGCTTTGGTCACATCTGGCATTGATTTCTTTTTAAGGCACATTTAATAAGCATGTCTTTGAAGCCCTTGCCTTTCATTTAATGCACAAAGACATGCAGAAATGCTCCACTCTCCAAATTCTTTATTGATTGGATCAGTTTGCGAGGCGGGTACCTTGGGCTCCCGCGATGCCAGAGCCCCGCCGGGGATGAGCTGCCTTGGCTTTCCCCCCCCCCCCCCACCCAAAAAAAAAAAAAAAAAATTAAAAAAAAGAAGAATTAAGCAGTGATTTAATACTGATGGCGTTAACAAAAAACAAACATACACGCACAGAGAGAAGTGGGTGGTGTCGGGTAATCTGGGGATGGCAGCGGTTCAAAACGGAGCTGCAAAGGCCGGGCCCGCGTGCCTCGATTGGTGCCAGATGTCCCAAAAAATAAAATTTAAAAAAGAAAAAAAAAAAAAAAAGGAGCAAAGCTTGCCACATAAAATATGTTTCAATGGAAAGCCCATTGCTGAGCAAATAAGAGCAGAGTGACTTGTTTGAAGATGTTGTGGGGGTGGATTTTTTTTTTCTCTCTCTTTCCGCTTTGCCTCCTCCTTTTCTTATTTTTCCCCGTTTCTCTGCGAAATAAGGTTGTAATTATGTAAAAGGTCATAGCGTGTTTTCTCAAATAAAAATTCTGTAAACACAGCCAGGGCTTGGGGAGGAAGTTCTTGGGAAGAGCAGCTGTTATCTGGACAAGGGAGAGGGAAAGGAAAGTTCTTTGTAATTCATTCAAACTTTCCTTGGGTGTTTTGGGTTTATTTCAAGGCTGCTGTCCTGGGGAATTGTGGCCTTGACCTGCAGCATGGAAGTTGATGGGAGTTGGGCCATTGACTTCCCTGAGTGCAGGCTCTGAGGCACTCAAATAATAAGTTTTTTTCCTTGCTGAGACATTAAAGATGCAACATGTGTCAGTTCTGCTTGGAATGACTTCACAAAAATACATCCTAACCATACCTGGACTAATTGGGGGTGGTTTCATCTCTTTGACATAAAAGAGAGATCTTTTATCCCCCTACCAAAATAATCTGAATGTCCCTGAAAATAAAGAGATTTGCAGGTCGATGTGACTATTTCAAAAATGCATCATAAAACCAAGTCACTAAATAAAAATGTCAGATTCCAAGGCCCTGCTGTGGCTCTTCCAATTTTAGTAGTAAAAGTGAGCTTCATTTGATCTCCTTTGCAATCCTAAAGAAAATCATAATTACAACCCCCTTTTCTCCGTGACAAACATCTGCCAACCCAAGTTGTCTGGAAACTACAAGTTAATTTTTATTTTTTGATATATACATTTTTTTATAGATATATATATATTTTTTTTCTTTGCAATCCATCTGCTGGAATATTTTTCCATCCCTGGCAATCAGATGGCAGAGGCCTCTTCCAAGGGAAAGCAGGCATCTCTGAGGAGGTGTTCGGCGGCAGACGGACAGACTCCCTAAATGCTACCCCTCTGAATGGAAGCCCTTCATTTGTGCATATGCAATTAAGCAGCCTTAGAAGGAAGAAAGCTCCAAACGGGATAAAAGGAACCTTTAATCAAGAAGCTGAACGGTCTAATTCAGGATAATAGAGGGGTCCTTACTGTTTGACACAGGAGGGGTGGGGGTGCTTTTTGTCTCTTCGAGCCTTGGCTTCATGATCTAACGACCCGGAGCAAAAGAGCAGGAATGCAGGACACTGCTACTTGACCTCCCCGTGTCACGGCCCAGGGGCTGGACCAGGCTCTCTCAGAACGCTCCTGAGCCTCGGGAAGCACAGGCAGGAGTTTGTGTCCCTCAGCTTGGACACGGGAATGGGGTTGTTCCAAGTCCAGGATGTTTTTTCCAGCGGGAACACCGCAGAGTTTCAGCTCCTGCGTTGCAGGAAGCTGGGATGGTTTGCTTTTCATCCATCCTTTTAATAACAGTTGCTAATTTTAATGTTGGCCTTCAGCTTTGAAACAAGAAAACACATGAAAGAAAGAAGGTGGGGAGAGAGGGGAACCTTAAGAATGCTTGGCTTTGAAACCCTATTTATTTATTTTTAAATGAGATATTTGACCAGAAATCACCGCGCTTTCTAATTTTCTTTATGGCTAGGGATACCCACTGCCAGTGTGTAATCTACTCACTGGAGAAGCTGCTGTCACCCTTGAGGAGCATTCACAGCCCTGCTCCTTCCATCCCACCACATCCCTGCAGCCCTGGGGATGCTTTCAAGTCACCAGACCTGAGCCACCCCTGTGGTGTTCCTGGAGGAGCATCCTCAGAAGGGAGAGATTGGAAACGCCATCATTACAACAGAACCGACAAAGCATCCTTTGCCTTTTTACCTTTTGATTTTTTATATTTTTTTTTAAATTTTTTTTTAAACCTGTGTTTTAATTCTCTTTGCCACAGATACTACTTCAAAAAGGCCAGCGACGAGTTCGACTGCGGCGCGGTGTTCGAGGAGGTTTGGGAGGACGAGACCGTGCTGCCCATGTACGAGGGAAGGATCCTCGGGAAGGTGGAAAGGATCGATTGACGCCGTCGGTGCTTCCCAAGGAAACTCAACCTAGGAAAGTCTTTGGACACGCAACAGTAGTGATGACAAGGAAAGAGGGAAAAAGTAAAACAAACCACACTCTGAAGGAAAAGTTCTGAACCAATGAAGAAGAAAAAAAAAAAAGTGAAGTCTACGAAGACTTTGCTGAATTAGCCTTAGAGGAGAAAAATGGCATTTATTATTCATGAGTTGGGTACTGAGATGATAAAAACCCTGGACTATTTATTAGAAACATGACCACTGTTGGCTATTGGAGATGCAGACCGTGTTGGAGAGACTTCCATACATAATATATGATTTCCTGGGGATCTGAAATCTATGGACTAAGAGAAACTGTGTATAGCTTACCTTAACAGTAATCCTTATTGATATTTATTGAACAGTCTGTTTTCCTTTAAGTCCAGTTTTTGGATATGCTGCTTTAACAATGGAGAAGAGAGGGGCTGGGAAGTGGGGTAAGGGAAGGAAGGATTATTTTATTTTTTTACGTTTTTCCCAATATCTAAAATTTAAGAGTTTGGCGATGAGCTCATTCGTGATGATTTTTTTTTTTTTTTTTTGGAAGGGGGGAGGAGGGAAAGAGTGAGGTCGTGCCCAGTATTTCTCCGAGTGAAGATAAAACCTTCCTAAAGAAATAATATTAATAAATAATAGTAATAATAATAAAAGCCGAAATAAAAATCCGTTCATCTAGAGACCGGTGCATTTTAATCTATGCTGCTCTAATTTAAAATAAAGGTCTTAAGCATTAACTCTATTTAGATGCAATATAACAACAACAACAACAGGTTATTTTGTCCATGGATTTCGGCGGGGTGAGGTTTTTGCTCTGCTGCTCTCAGTGGTGTCCAAGGTAGAGCAAAACCCCGAGGCTGGGAGAGCTGTAGAAGGAGCCATCCCATTCCCATGTCCATATTTAGCACACCATGAGGTTAAAAGCCCGTGTGGGTTCCACAGAGCTAAAGGTTTTTAGCTGTTCAATGTTAGCACTACTTGTGTAACTGCGGCGGGGCGTGTTCAGCTCGGTGTGGAGCGTGTGAGTCCTTGTGTGGTGGGGTTTGGTTGGGGTTGTTTTTTTCGGTTGGGTTTTTCTCTGCCTCACCCTGAACACCCACAGGCCGTGGGAGATGTGGGTGAAGCCTCTGGAGCACTCTGGGGTGGGATTTTTGGGGCAGAACAACCCTTTCCGGAGAAAGACCTTGCATTTCAACAGTTGGGTTTTGTGTTGATTAAGTTAATCTGTGCATTCTGTTTGCCATTGCTACTTCGTGTAAGTCTGTATATATTGTAGAAAAATGTATGGTGGAAATATTAATACACTATCTCTAGTGTTTTTAAATTTAATCAGTACAGTACCTGTGCCTGCATGGTGTTACAGACCATGCTTCGCCCTATATTCAGGGTTCAAGCTTTCCCTTGCTTGTTTAAGGGGTTTATGTATAAATATATTTTATGCCTTTTATTACAAGTCCTGTACTCATGACTTTTGCCATGGCATTTTGTTCTACTTATACTGTAAATTATGCATTATAAAGAGTTTCATTTAAAAAAAAATTACTTGGTACAATAATTATTGTAATTAAGAGATGTAGCCTTTATTAAAATTTTATATTTTTCAGATTAATATTGTCTTGACTTTTTTTTTCACCCTTAATGCCTTAAAAGGGTTTTTTTCTCATCTGGTGGTGGTAGCTGGAAAGAGCTGGTAAGCTTCCCTGCCTTGGCAGGAGCTGTTCCTGCTGGGAAGGAGCAAAGGCAAAGGCTGGAGCTGCTCTTCAGTGTGAGGATTAAATAATTGACAGCTCCTTCAGGTAACTGACCTGCGAATTTAACCAGGTCTTGCTTCCAGACTGCAGTGCTGGGCTCAGCTGATGGAGCCAGGCTGTTGGAACCAGCTTGATGGATCCAACCTGATGGAAGCATCCACAGGGATGTGGCAGTCTCCAGGCTGGAGCTCCTGTTGTGGCATGTGTGGTGGGTTTGGTGTTGGGTTTTGGGGATGGTCACAGCCTTCCCCAGGTGGGATTGAGCTGGGACAGCTCACCTGCATCCCATGGCAGAGTAGACTCAGCTTTGTGCAGAGCAATCCCCAGCCCTGTAAAGCCCCGGTGGCCACACTGGCCAAGGTGACCTGGGGCAAGGTTTGCTGGGAGCTGCTGAGAGGGACAAACAGGGAGCTCATCCCCCTGTGCCTTCCCTCTCACCCAAATTTATGCTACAAACCCTGTTTTATAACTGAATGAGCTTAATTTGTTCCTCAGGGAAGCTGCCCATACCAGGGATGGATTTGTCTCCCAGCTGTCACCCAGACCTTCCCTGGCTCAAGCAAGAAATGCTGGGAAGGGAATTGTGGAGCTGCTTTTGGTCTGTCCTGTTGGTAACCAGAGCCAGCCCTTTGCTTCTGCCTCACCAATGGCACTGACTAGGGCTTTTTTTTTTTTTCCCTTCCTCCCCTCTCTCCACCCTATTTTTTCTATGAGGTTTTAAATTATCTGGGTTATTTTGTGTGTTTGAGAAGACTTCATTTAAAACATCAGTAAAACTTGTATCAAAGGGCTCAACTTCACACTGAGTACACAGAGCTGGGGACTGAATCCTGCAGTTCAAGGGAGCTGCAGGCAGTTTTACACATTTAAATGGATGGTGCCTTGTTTTAAAAAAACCATCTGAAGTTCATGGGGTTCATCTTAATTGATAAGCTGGACATAACGGATGGGTGTAGGGAGACTTCAACAACATAAGGGAAGAAAGAATTTTTTTTCCCCCTCTCTCTCTTTTTTTAGTCTACCATCAAAGGTTGGGAACTTAGCACTACATCGTAGTATTATTTTTCTTCTGCTATTAAAATGAATCACACTGTGCCTAATTCTTCTTGGGAAGATGAATGTGTTTGAGGCAGCTTGAAGCCATTCAGTGCCTCACAAGCCTTTGCATCTTTCTATCAATGTTCCAAAATACTCACCTCTGTTTTTTTGGATGTCTGTAGAAACAATATATAAAATGGCTTCAAATACATGGCAGGCTGTTTAGTGGAGATGAAAGGGTATTTGAATAGTCTTTTTAAAATGAATGAAAAGTGAATACTCTCTTCTGTTTCAATTATAAGTGGGACATGGAGCTCGTTAGACACCACCTTAATGTGTGACACTCTGAAAAATGTTCACCTACCTTCAGCAGTTCAGAAACATTTTGTTTTTTAGCTTGTCTTGGGATAAAGATCGTGATTACAGGTCTGGCATGTTCCCTGCTAAATGGAGAGGCAGCGTGGGAAAGTTCTGCTCTTACAGCTTGAAAGTAACATCCAACCAAATTTTTTTTTACACAGTACAGAAGATTGAGAGGGAGTAAGAACCTTATTTTTGACCCAAGTGGGTTTTTTAAAAAAGTTTAGCTGAAGTTTATCAGGTTTAACAAAAACTATGCAAATTCATGCAGGAAGAAAAGGTGCGCACAGAGCTGGCTGTGGTGGCAAAATATCCTGTGTTAGGTTTTTTCAGAGGAGGGACCCAAAATATCCTGTCATGGGTCCTTTTCCAGAATAAAGATGCAAAATATCCCTGTTTGGGTCTTTTTCCAGGGGAGGGATCCAAAACATCCTGGCATGGATCCTTTTCTAGAGGTTGGACCCAAGATGTCCTGGTTTGAATCCTTCTAGAGGAAAGAAACAGAATGTCCCAGTTTGGGTCCTTTACCAAAGGAGAGACCCAAAATGTCCCAAATTTGTGTCCTTTTCCAGAGGTAGGACCGAAAATGTCCTGATTTGGGTCTTTCTAGAGGAGAAGCATCAGTAGCAAGAGCTCTGCTCTGCAGGAGCAAACTTGAGCAGGGCTTGAGCGCTGCAGTGAGGGATCCCCAACCTCTCCACACGCTCAAATCACACTAATTCTTAACACTTAGCACATTTATTTTTTGGTCTTCAAAGCAGCCTGGAAACACTCCTAAAGCCCCAGAGCACCCACAGAGGTAGGTGGTGGTGGATAATTGCCGGGGTGAGTGGTGGCCAGAGGAGCTTCAAAGCTGTGTGTCGGCTCCGGGTCACCATCCAACAAAAACACCAGCCCCAGTTGCTGCCCAATTCAAATGTGTTGATGGACCTTTAACAGTCCTTGGGAGCATTTGGGATGTGAAGCCTGGAGACTGGGAATCATAAGCCAGCCCTGAAGCAGTTTTTTTTTGGGAAAAAGAAACACTTTCCCAAGTGTTTCACAGCTGGAATTTGTTGGGGCGTGTGGCGATCAGCCACAATGGTCTTGCTCCATCCCGAATCAAGGCTGGAAGCAGTGGGGAGTGGGGATGGGCTGAGTGGGGAGGGACAGCTGCAGGGCTGGTTCTCCTCTCTGAGTGGGCACAAGGACCCTGGAAGCCTGCATTTGGTTTTCTTCAGCAAAAACCAGGCTGCATTTGCTTGCACAAAACTTCCCAGCCCTCGCTCGTGGGCCACTCCACTGGCCTGGGTTGGTCACTGCAGATACAGTGACAGATTTATTGTCTCTCTACCCTGAATGTTTGGCATCCCCTGGCCCAAAGGGTGCAAAACACCCAAAACCTGCCACTGAGAACACAAGCTTGAAATAACATGAAATAAATTTTTAAAAAATCCCCCATCGCTTCATGAACAGAGACACCACACGTCACTTTGAAAGACACCAGTACTGGGAGGATGCTTTTACATTGGTGAAGTACCACAAAAACTCCCTCCTTTCCTCAGGTGCTGGGATCAGGAGCATGTCCAGTTGCCCCCAGCCTTTCTCAGGTCTCCCTGAGGTTCTTTTCTCCCCCCTGCCCTGGGAGTTTATTCCCTCCAAACCCATCAGTCAGCCACCAGGCAGCTGGGCTGGAGCATCTGCTGGTTCACACTCTGCCTGCCTCATACTGGCAACTGTATTCCCTTCCTCTTTCACCTTCCATTAACCTCATGTTCCTCAAACACCTTCATCCAACTACTCCATTCTGGTAGCAACCTCAGATTAATTAAAAAGGGAAAAAAAAAAAAAAAAAAAAAAAAAAAGAAAGGAGCACACTGTCTTTAAATGAGGTTCCTATCCCATTGCTTTCAAACGCTCTCTCTTAATCACAGAGCCCAGAAAACACCCACACACTGGAGGCTGGAGAATTATTTAAGGCAAATCATCTTCCTTCCTCTTCTGAAAAAAGATCAGACTAGTTCTGGATGGTGAGAGCAGTTCTGGTTCAGGTCCTTTCCATTCTTCCCAGAAATGTCCCCGATTCCTGCCCGCAGCCTTGCCCAGCCTCCCCACACAGCCCTGCACACACTCCTTTCCCCCTCACCCTCATTAACATGTTACTAATCATAATGAAGAGTCCCAGGATGAATTTTTCTAACACTTAAATCGTGGCCTGCCATATGTTTTAGCCTCTCTTTTAAATTAAATGAGTGTTGTGGTGCGTTTAATCTTCAGGGAGCCCTGAACCCGCAGAGTGAGAGAGGAGGCTAATTTTGGACATCAGATCTAGGTGATAGCATAATTTCAGACAATTTTGGCTGACCTCCCTGGGCAATGCCCTTCATCTCTTTCATGAGAAGATCTATTTTTAGGGAAGAAAGCCCATTAAGTCTTGCCTTCTTTAATTCAGCTCTTCACATGATAAGATTTGACAGGTAGATCTTTTTTTTTATTATTATTATTATTTGAAAAAAAAGAAAACGGAAAGACCCTCTGGGAATTCTGGCTTTCAACATTTGTCTTGGGCCCTGCAGGAGTCTGGAACATCTCTGAACCCTACAGTTGGTCCTGCTTTGAAACCACCTCCTCGTCATTGCTCATGCACAGCGCCCGCGTTGCCTCCTCATCTGCAGTCACAGCACTCCCGGCTCCCTGCTCCCTCTCCCACTGCCCTGGCAGCTCTCCTTGCCTTCCCTCCCCTCTTGCTTCTGCTGTGTTGGCTCAAAGTGAGCTCTCATTTCCCCCAAATCCACTCAAAAGCCAAAGGATAAACGGGATGCGTGGCAGGGGTGGTCCTACCTTGGTTCTTCCCTTTCCCTCCTCTCGCAGAGCTGCACCCTCAGCATTGTCCCAGCAGGGAGCCCAGTTGACCCCTCGAGGTCTCATCGAGCCCTAAAATAGGGACAGCACAGAGCCCACCAAAATCTCTGCACCCCTTCAGAGTATTCACAGGTGGAGCTCGAAACAAAAGGTTTGTGCCTTTTCCAAAGCTCTTTTTTCCTGCAGTCCTTACATCCCTAAAGGTTTCTGGGATCTCTACAAACAAACCATCCTTTTCCAAAACACTCCACGGCAAAGGTCTCTCCTCTACAGGTACAAAGGTTAAAGGGTCACACAGCACCTGAGGGTCTTCACCTGCAGGACCAACCCACCACCAGCCCCAGCAGGACAGAGGCAAAGGCCAGGTTTGGGATTGGACACTGCTCCTGGGAATGATGCTGTGAAACCAGCTGGTATCCAAAGATGGTTCAGGAATAACGAGGGGACAGCTGATGAAATGGTCAGCTGTGGAGGGGTTAAACTCTCCCCATGGTGCTGCCATGCAGAAACCAGGCAAAGCTCGAGGGTTTTGCATTGAGATTCAAATGCCCAGATCAAAGCAGAGCTCCAGGAAGGAAGAGCCAATTTAGGTTGGAACCAGACAAAACTTTCTCAGCTAACTTCTGGGAAGTGGAACAAGCAGGTTTCAGAGAGCTCCCGTCCAAAGGCAGAGGAGTTTCCGCGGGAGCGGAGGAGGTGGCCCTCGCCCTCTCCCAGACACGGAATTATTACTGGCCACCAGCTCCCATACACCCATTGCAATCCCTGCCCTGCTCTTTGGAAGCTGTCACCGCGCTGTTCTTGCCCAGCCTTGCAGAGGAGGATGGGCTGGAGAGAGCCCTGCCACGCTCTGGTGTCCTGGCATCCCCAGAGCCAAACACCCCGAGCCTGCAGACACAGCTCCTGCCCAAACTGGGCTCCATGGCCCTTGGGATGGCTGCTGGCCCAACAGCCAACATTTGATGGAGCAGCCAAAATACTATTTCCAGCCTTTTTTTTTTTTTTTTCTTCCTTGCTGTTTATTCCAAAGCAAACAAACAAATGAAAAAAAAAAAGAGAAACGTTCGAGAGTTTAGCTTTGCTAATTTATGACTCTGTGCTCTGCCCTTTCTCCTTGGGGATTCACTGCCCTGACCTTGGACATGAGGGGAAGAGGAAGGAGAGCTCTCACCTTGCCAGTGTGAAAGGTTGCCAAAAGCAGGGAGAAAAGGTCTACTCACTTATTCTAGGAGCATGTAGCACTTTTGTGTTTCGAGTCTTTGTAGATTTGCAATGCCTTTAAAACCCCTCGCAACTGTCCAGTGTGGGGTGTTTAATTACCAGGTAAAACAAATTTTTTTTAGACTCCATTTAATTATTTGATTGCACAGTAACCAAAGAGTGTAAGAGGGCTGTAGCCAGAAGGCACTTCAAAGCAATGCCTTGATGTTCCTTAGTGGGCATTAATGGTTTCTGAAGGCAGGAGATTGTTCTAAAAAAATATTAAAACCCTCCTCATGATCCCGCCAGCAATCTCAAAAAAATGCATAAACACTGGAATCCTCTGCCAGGGAAGAAAAAAAAGAGTTCAAAGGGATCTGAGAGTTTTCATGTAAAGTTTAGAGTTTAAGGCGTGACTGTTGGCTACGGAGCCCCACTGTTTGAACTCTTGTTTATTAAAAACAGTTTCCCAGCATTTCACAGGGTTCAGAAAGACAACAGCAAAGTGCAGCCTTTTTCACAGCACAGCCTTTAAAGGCTCCATTGATTTCTACCTATGTGTTTTATCTTCTTTTTTTTTTTTTTCTTTTCTTTTTCTTTTTTTTTATCAGATGTTGAAGTTTAGCACAATATCCAAGGCTGAGCTGGGGCTGTGGTGGAGAGAACAACTCTGGAATAAGAGTTTGCCACGATTTTTAAAACACTTTTTAAACAGTTCACTCCAGACTCTCCAGTGTCCCAGAAGGCTGCATGACAGCAGCAGCAGAATTAGGAAATGACAACTTGGCTGGCCCCAGACTCCGACTGCCTTTTTGATATTATCGCCAACCCTCCAGCCTTTATCTGAGCCTCAGCTCTCAATCAATGTCCAGCCAAACAATTGGCCACTGGGAAACCAAAAGTCTTTTTTTTTTTTTTTCCCTCAGGATGGGAGATAATCCTTCAGCCTGCCCTGTCTGGGCACACATCTTATTTTTGATGAGCCCACCACCACACCTAGAGCAGGCTCATTCTTTTCTGTGCTTACACTTCTCCTTCTCCTTCAGCCAGCCTCATTTGTCCAAAAAAAAAAAAAACAAAACAAACCACTTCCTACTTTTTTAAAGTGAAGGGTTTTTGTCCAGAAGTGCAGGGGAATCTGCAGCGTGTTGCAGCTTGGTGCTGTTGGCCGTGGCTGTGCTTTGAAGGGGCAGCTGGACTGCTCACAGCAAGATGCCACAATTCCTGCAAGGGCAAGGAGAGCAGGAACACGGGAGCACTGGGAAAACCCTGTGCTGTCCTGGGAAAAAAAAGCTTGCAGCTGAGTGTTTGAGCAAGTTCTTGAAGTTTAACTGCAGAGATCTGAAGATAACACAGCTCAGAGCCGCCCAAGCTCTGCCTTGAACAACAGAGGGGTCTGGAAGTACTGCCAGAAGATGTTATAAAAGGCACATTAGGAGCAGAATTAAAGTAAACATAAACCAAAACAAACAGAAACATCTGCCGAGCAGGTAGCCTGAGAATCAACTCCTCATTAAAGCTGCTCTCGGGGCTGAATCCTCAGCTCTGAGTCACGGGGGTGCTGCCAGGTGACATCGGCTGCGCCTCTGACGCAGGAGAGAAAGAGCTAAAAATAGAGTCATGTCAAAGCCTTCACACAAACACACCAGAGGGGAGGGAGAAGAGGATGTGAGGCAACAAACAGGGGCTGTTTGAGTTTCTGGCTCAGTCCTGCTCTGCAAACGTGGCTGGGAGCTTAGAGATGCTCCAGAGAACCTCTCCATGCTCAGAGTGCTGCAGGATGGGGAAGGATGGAGAGAGGATTTCTAGGACTCCCTGGAGGGAGCAGGGTGTGTCATGGGGTAGGGCAGGTCGAGGTGAGATCATTTAAATCACGCTCAGGGTTTTGCATCGGAGCCGCCGTGTTCAAACCCGAGGACAAGGAACAGCATCCTCTGGACTGAGGAGAGGTTTGTGAAGGGTGATGTGAAAATGTGTCACCTGCTTCAGACTTACAGAGATAAACTCAGATCTTAAATGAAGCGGGGAAAGAAACTGAAGAAGAAGAAAACTCCAAAAAAATCTGAAAAAAAGAATGAGTAGAAAATTTCTTGCTGTGCACAGCTGATGGCAAAGTGCTGCCCTAAAGGTGCTCCTGGAGCCAGGCACAGGCACAGTGCAGAGCTGAAGTTATCCTGCTGCCATCCCCATTCCCAGCAAAAATCTCCTCCTTCCCAACTCCAGCGACTGATGGAAAATATGAACTTAATTTTGGGCTCTGTTTTCCTTAAATCGGCGCAGTTCCAGTAAAATCAGATTAAAATACCTCCAGTTCCTGATGTTTGGGGATATTTAAAGTCAGTTCAAAGCACTTTTAACCAGTCCTTTTGGTAGCAGGTTTGATGAGAAACACAGGTGCAGGAATACATGAAGCTGGGCTGATTTAAATGCTGCCTTGCAATGCTGCTTCTGATCCCTTAAATATCAGCTGGGGGCGGGCAGAAGGAATGGAGGGATGATGTTTTCATAGAATACCTTTTTTTTTTTTTTTTTTTTTTTTTTTTTTTTTTTTTTTCCTGGATGCAATTCGAGCTGCTTCTCTTTCTGCATGAAAACTTTAACTTGAATTTTTTTTTCCTTTCTCCTTTAATAATTACCTGGGGAAAGAGACTCTCAGGCAAGGAAGAGCCACAGAGAGGTGGAGAGTAAAGTGATTTACAGACCATAATTCTTCAAGCACAAGATGCTGATGTGTTTGTGAGGGAACCAGCACAAGCTCCATGGTTCATGCACAGAGACCTAAAGATCTAAACTCTGAGACAGAGGTGAATTTTGGGTTGTTTTCTGCAGAATTAGCTGGTTCTGCTGGGACTGTGGGGTGGAATCCTGATGTGTGGGTCTGGGTGGGAGAAGAACCAGGCTCAGGGTAGGCTCAGCCCCTGGG
>VWYP01005770.1:0-26701 GCA_013400435.1 Pycnonotus jocosus | reverse complement strand
AAAATAAGTGGTTATTGTTGGATTCTCTGCAGTAAAATGTGTCCAACACTGCACTGAGATGATGTCAGAAAATCTGCATTTTTTCCCAATTGTGAAATGAATTATGAGGAGCTAGCTTACCACACACAGAATTGTTAAACCAGCTATTTTGGCTGATACACTGTTGTCCAGCCAGAAGACACAGGTGCTTTCGGTTTTTTGGGGTTTTTTTTTAATGCTTCAAGATTACATTGACCATCTCTTCTTCACTCTCTTCAGAATTTAAACACTAAAAGTCCCATATGTTGAGAAATATCTGAATAATTCAATCATCTACTATTTTCTAAAAACAGATCAAAGGAAAAATTACAATGCCCAAACAGCTGATAATATCTGTGATGGCCAGGGTAAATTTCTCCCTGTTTGAATGAGTTGTCAGTATTCTATAATAGATTTTAACTATTCTTTTTAGAGGGAGATGTGAGGTGTATTTTGTTTTCATCAAGGAGGAAAGTATATCCTGATTTCTCCCTAGGTAAGGAGCGCTGGGCCAAGTCCTCTGCTGCTTTAAATCAGCACTGATCAGGATCTATTATACATCTATGATTTGTAGTACCATCTCCTTCTTATCATTATCAATCATGCCAAATATCACAACAAGAACACAGAAGGGGGAGTGGCTGTCTCTGCTAGCAGATGGTGACTGCTGGGGAAGTAGGCTATAGTCTGAGACACCATTCTGCTGCTCCACAGTGAGTGAGAGGCTGCACATACAGATCATACAAAAGAAAGATAAATTCTTCTATTTCAGCACTCTTCTGTTTTTCTCTAGTCTCTTTTTATGACATGTAAAGATCTCTCTGAAAAAAAATTTCTGACCCACAAGTGCTCCTCCAAAGAAAATCACATCCTTCTGGCTGAGTAATGCATAGGATTAAATTCCTCTTCTCCTGGGGAGAAGACAGTGTCCTGGTCAGTTGAGAGACACTGACTAGGCTCTGGTGAGGCTGTGTTTGGTTGCTGTATCCTGCAGTCTTGTTTTTAAAAACAGTTAATTGTCTGGTTAGTTTTTACCCTTATTTTCTTTTTTTTTCTTTCTTTTTTTTTTTCTTTCTTTTTTTTTTTTTTCTTTTGTGNNTTTTTTTTTCTTTTTTTTTTTCATTTGGTGATGAGTTTTTTGGTTGTTGGTGTTTTGGTATTTTTTTAATTTTGGGTATTGTTTATTTGATTGATTTGGGTTTTTTAATTTGTTTTCATCTTCCAGTGATTCCAAATGGGCTGTATATTTTCCTAAAATTGTGCCATTTGTAGAAATACCATGTAAAATATGTGGTCATTCCCTCTTCACCTGCTCAAACCTTTCTCATTCATGTTTTACTCTGTGGAAAGAGCACACCCCCTTGTACTTCTCCCAGCTCTCCCATTCCATTTCAGTGAGAAATAGGATGAGTCCAGCACCAGCCATAAGGCCAACAAAAAGATACACTTAGAGAGAAGGAGTTTTATCTAAACTGCCCATTAACTCAAAATACCAATCTTAGCAACATCTGTGAGAAGTGGGAGACTGAAATCAGTGTAAAGCTCCAAATTTTCTCAGGCAATGAACATATTTGATGTCTGCTTGTAGATACATACAGGATATATATGTATGTTCTTACCTGCCCCAAAGAGTAAAACAGTGTGCTCTCCTTGTGAAATAGGGAACTAGTTATCTGAATCCTAGCTCCTTATGTTTTCCATGTTCTGAACAGGGTATCTTGTTCTAACTGACTGATACAGCAGCCACCTGTGGAATGAACTAAAATCAGAGATTTCTCAGATCGCTTCCCTGAAAAAAATGATGGCTGAAATAGATGGCAATTGCCAATGTTCCTGCAGGGGGCATTCTAAGACATTACTTATACTTTTCATGTAAGATAAAAGAAAGCCATGAGGATTTCTGGTTTATAAGTGAAAGCCAGAAAGATTTCTGGTTTAAACCAGAAATTTAAACTCAAAATAATTAATTTTTCTATCAACAGTTTAAATTAGTAGGAAGGAAAAAACCTGAAATTTTTAAATCTCTCAATAAAATTCATTTAAGTCTACAAACCACACAACCAAAGCCCAGATACTGAAAATCTGTTAGGAGAATTGGACTATTTTCAGATTATGTAAAAAAATAACCCAACTCTGTGATTTACTGGATTATAGGTATACCCCTAGTAAGACTGAGTTGATCGAAGGTAAGAAAATCAATGAATACTTAACACATTATCTGTGGAGCCTACAGAAGAATATTGCTAAAATGCAAAACATTATGGTTTATTTACTTTAATTTAGTTGAATGTCCATGCTTAAAATGAGATTTAAAAATACCTCCTGAATGAGGACATAGAAAAGGAAAGAAATTCAATTCAATTCAATAAAATCAGGAACATTTCAGACTATATGGGACCCCAGTAATTTTTTATTGGAGTTACAAATTGATGTTAATGGCTGTTCTTAGACAAATAAGCAAATCAGTGTTGGATGATGCACCTTTATAACCTAAAAAAAGGAAAAATCTTAAAATAATTCTAAATACTAGAGTAATATGACAACTATTTGCTTAAGAGAATATTCAGTGACATTAATAAATGCATATCCCAATCTTTTGGCAGATAATTTCACAGTTTTTAAATATTCTCCAGTAGCTTTACTCATCTTAACCAAGTAGAATTAATTTATAACTGGCTGTTCTCTAATGCTGTAAAACAAATGTAAAAAAAAAAAATCTGTAATCTATAACTGTTGTTCCCTGATCCTGAAGAGGCATTTGAATGAGACAACTTCAAGTTTGTCTTCTGCATTTTCAGTGCATACACATCTTCTGGTGCCTAGTTTCTCACAAGAGCTCCTTTTATAGGATTGAGCTCCTGTATAACAAGCATGTTCATGTGTATCTGCAAAGGGGATAACACTGGACCCTTTAGCTCTTATAGAAGAACATGCCAAAAGTGTCAGTCCCTCATCATCTTGCTTTACACAGCCATCTTTTACATGTGAATAAAATTACTGACTACAGGAAATTATCTTATATATATAGATATACTTATAGCTTTAATATGAAAAAGTTAATGTAATCTAAAGGAGTAACACAGGCCAACAACACTTAAGAAAGTAGAACAAATATTTTCCAGAGAACCAGGTGTTTACAAATTAATTGGACTGTATTAGACATTTTAGCAGTCTCCAGTACTTAATGATACAGATTCCAGCTCAGTTTGAAGAAGTTTAAGATATCCAGTTTCTCAACAATGATAAATATTTACTAAATTAAGTTGGTTTTAGAGGATTGTAATAAAAAAATACAAAGATCTGCTAAGGCAAAAGGTATTATGACATAAATAATCCTTACAGAGGTGAATTCTTTCTATTTTATGGAACTGCTGGCATTTTACACTAGATCTGTGCTTGGCTAATTTTTTAGTCCCAAGTAAGCTGAAATCAAATCTCCTTTCATACCTCTTTACAAATTGTACATTATTACATGAGGAAACTCACCCTGGCGAAAAACTGACCAGAAGTATTGGATGCGACAACTCCACTGTATAAAATGATGACATGTTAATTTTACAGTAGTTTGGTGCTTGCAAATGATTAGGAAATGAAACTGGACAATCAGTGCCTTTCATATTTACTTGAAGGCTTCCTATGAAATAACAGAAGTTAGCAATACCTTTAGAAAATCTTTTGACAACTGTAAAGGTTGACGGAGTCCTAAAATTATCCTTGGGTTAACAGATTTTTTTTTCTACTACTAAAATTTCTAATGTTTTGGGGAAAATTGACCCAGATGTCAGTTGGATATCCTGCACTAAAAATTCCACTCTTGAATTGGCAGTCAGGCTCAGGGAGGATTCTGCTGTGAAGAACACCCGGAGGAGCCTTTGAATTCAGCAGCTTACTGCAAATGGATAGCACTTCTACTTGTGTTTGTAATACACCAGACCAGACGTCTGAAACTGAAACTGGATAGAGAAAAACAAACCCCAACTTGTCTTTCAAAAATAAAAATCAAGTCTTTGGAGAGGGTTATAAGCTTCATAGTTATTTTCTGATAGCCTTTTGTGATTACTAAAGTAATACCTATTAATTAAGTGACAAAGGTGGACTTTTTTTCAGCAAACACAATCACTACAACAGAGATATAAGATCACTACATTCTTGTGAGAAAGTAGCACTCCTGAAATCGAGAATTACATTGCATCAGACAAACTACCAGCCAGGCTCAGTCATAATTTGCTTTACTATAATGTCACAATGAGTGCAGTTAAACAGAATCAAAACCACTTTTGTATATAAAGATAGGAATTCCACATGAGGAACCCTTTATTTTCAACTAGCCTTCTCATGTAAATTCTTTACAAACAGTTATAAGATTTTTCTAAAAATTGCAGTCCTTGCTGATTTCAAATATCGCTGTTCTTTCTCGTGGTGTTTTAGCTTCATTCCTGCTGAAACAAATCTAGCACAATAGAGTGCTGCTGCTTTTGCTTTATGCACAGATGAGAAACTATCTTTTCTAAGGCCATTTAGACACACTTGGAAAATTGGATATCTGCACTTTATGATATAGGAATAGGGAATACAAGAATAGCATGGTTGGGAGCCATAAAATGGTTGGGAGCCATAAAATCCATAAAATGCCGGAGACTAGACCATCGTCTCACTCCTGCTTTATTCTAAGAGACACACATTTACCTGGCTGGTAAGTAAAGATTTCCATGGACTGCTTTTGGAGCCTGCTCTATGACATGTAACATAGAGCACAGTTTTAGAGTGTCATCATCAGTGAGTCTAAAGGAGAATGCAACCAAGTCTCTTTGGATGCCTTCAGGAGACAGAGTTAACTATAGGTTCTTGCAGGAGATGACTTCACTGTCTCTACTACAGTAACAGTTTTCCAGGTCAAAAGTATTAGTGTGTAACTTTGTATCTCAGAAGTTGGAACAATTGCTGAGTTGCTTGAGAAAGTTGAAATAATGCCAGTGCTTTTGTTTTATGTGTTTTGTTCTAGACTGTGTGCTAGAGCTGTATACAACTAGCAATTAGGAAGACTGAAGCTGTTTATTCTGGGCCTTATCACATGATACATTTAGTTTTAAGTCAGATCTTATAAATGAGTGACAACAAAGCTTATCAAAATTAAAAGAGAGCAAATAATACATATCACTCATGACTAGTCACCTCTTCATTTAAAAAGTAGGACCATGTTCAAACTGCAAGGATTGAGTGATATAAATTATCCCCAGTTTACTTCTGTCTAGAATAAGTACATTCAGCAGAGCTTGCAAGACAAGTGCAGAAGATCCAGCATGTAACAAATGCAGAGAAGACAGAGATGCATTTTAATTAAAGATATAGAAATATTTGTTGGCATTGTGTGGTTTTGACAGCTCTGCAAAAGTGGCTACTGCTTCCAAATTCACACTGTTAATTTTACTATTGAGCTGTCTATAGAAACCACAGCATAATGTAACACTGCTTGACTGGGAGCTGAACACAATGGACTAATTGCTAAATGCATGTGAAAAGGGGTCCAAAACTAAAAGGCCATCTACATACATTTGACTTGAATTGTTTCATGTTTCTGCTTTATGTTTCTTTAGCAAATAGGAAGTTACTTTAGGAAAAAAATCTGGAAAAATAGCCTATTTTTTTTAAGCTAAAATATCAGACAAGTGACATCTGATGGACCTCATAGCCATATACAGAATAACTCATCTACAACTATCAATGCATTCAGACTACTGAGATGAAAAATGATCTACTTGTAAAAAGTTTAAATAATGATGAGTATGAAGTATCTGTCTCACATTTTACTGTCTAAGGTGCCTCAGATTTTGCTACGCTTATAAAATAAATCAAAGGAATCTATCATCCCACCTGTGATGAGAAAATTGGTATGAAGAGTGAAAGAAGGAACAGAGAGGTTAAAAGGACCTAAGTCTGAGAAAAAGGAAAGGGAAGAGCAGACTTCTGTCTGATGGGGTTGTCTTAGCTTGCCCCGAGATGATCACCACAAATTATGTCGTTTAGAAACTTGATTAAAACAGACTGCTACTTCCCTCCTATGCCATCTTCTCTACTATTTTGAGGTCCTTTGCCTAGAAATGAAAGTCTGGTGCCTGTCTATGATTTTGTGCATAATTCAATGATGCATCCAAACTGAAGAACACAGAAGTGCTATCAGAGCCTCAGTTACCGTTAGTCATCATACTGCTTTTGGTTTGGAGAAGTTTGTTGGAAACAAGAAGAGTTTCTTTTTTGTTGTTGTTTTTTAATGTCCCAGAGAATGTGATTTAGGCAAATGTTGATTTTTTTATTATTATTAACTGATCTAAAAATTAATCCAAACTATTTAACAGGCATGACTGTTCCCACATGCTTGAGACATCTTACTGGGGCACAAGGAATTTCCTTCTGAAGGTTGTCATTCCTCTCTAGGGAGTCAAAGAGTGCCTTGAAGACTCTCTTAAAATAGACACCTCAGTTGGCCAAAGTCAGGTTAAATAAAATCTACCCATGACTGTTGAGACACAGGGCAGTGAATCCATTAGAAAGATTCACAAAAACCAATAAAGCCAGCAAGTCTGCTTAAATTTAATTACCTGGCATAAGTTTTCATGGTTAATTTTAAAGGCAAAACTGTTCAGCCCCTTATAGAACCATTACTTGGTTTACACCTAAATCATACATAAAAATGAATCATACATGAATATTTATGTGCTGAAGAAAGATCAGGTCATAAAGACTTACAAGATGTAGTGCTGGAGCCCAGCTGTCAGAAACTCCTGTCGAGCTAACCATCTGTCTGTAATCACACATCTATCAGTTTTCTGTCTGTAATTACATGTCTGTCAATGGCCTCCTCGTCTCAAATGCAGACTTCAAAGAATGCAGGTTTTTTCCTGAAAATCTGATCTTTCCTCTGCTTCTCCCAGCTCTATGTACCTTGATTAGTTCTGCTTTTTGTTTACTTGGGATAATTATGCTGACATCCTACAAATGGAGAGATCTATTTATTCTAAGGATTCAGGATGCCAAGATAGCATTTATTGGTAAGGTGACATGGACCAAATGGAATCTCCCTTCTGCTTGCAAACAAACTGCTATGAAACCATTTCTCTGCATACCTAATGCCAGATTTTAAGCAGTTCTCCAGAGTTTTGTTACATTGTACTCGTACTTACAGGCTCTCAGATTCATACTGGTCAGAAATATGAAGGTACTAAACCAGTCCAACACAAAGGTGAACTAGGAGTGTACAGTTGTGAGTATTTAATGTAATATACACAATTCTACTGCTGGCAGGGCGTTATGCCTTTTAAATATTAAGGGAAACCACTGAAAATAATAAAATCCAACATATGCTGGTTTCTTTTTACTTAAAATATCTACTGTTTGGAGACAAGACTTTCCAGAGGCTTTTTCTTTTTCACCTGGTTATCTCCAGGTTGCTCAGTCAGAGTACCTGGCATCTCTCCAGTACAACATTAACACGGCTGCCAGGGGCACTGAAAAAATCTGAGTTTGCAGCACCAACCATGTTTTCTCATGCTCTTGCCCAACAGTAAGGATGTGATTTCAGGACTCAGTTTCAGGTCTCCCAGAAGATTCCTGCTGGCTTGTCTAGCATCTCCTGTCTTTTAAAAGAAACTGGAATAAACTTTGTTTCCTAATGATTTGTACAGGATTCACACTGAGAAATCTCATTTCTGGGCCCACCACTTGGATTTGTTGTGTCTTCCAAGAAACACAAAAAATTTCCTACTGTCCTTTCCTGTGATCTAGATCCACACCATTCATTAGCCTCAAACATCTTTTTCAATGTCATCCACATGGATGTAGTCCATTAATGAAATGGCTGCAAACATTACTCTCTCTTCTTCAAGGACTACCTTCAGCTTGAATTCCTCTTTCTTGTTAGGGTTTCTCTAACGCTTCCAAGAGACACCTCAACATTTCTAAATGATGTGTTGAAAACTCAAAGAACTGAGGAAATAAGGGGGGAAAAATGAAGAAAAATCTCAAAATGTTAAATATTATCTCATTAGGGGTAGAAGAGCATTTAGAAGTGAATTGTAAGAAGCAAAGTGAAAACTAGAATGGCAGAGTAGTTTGTTTAGAATAAAAAGCTGGAGAAAGTATAGATCAGGGCTTTATAGTGTGGTAGTATGCTGAAAAAGAACTCTGTTAAAAAGTTGTATAGGATTCATTCTCTTTGTTTCCTAATGATTTGTACAGGATTCACACTGAGAAATCTCATTTCTGGGCCCACCACTTGGATTTGTTGTGTCTTCCAAGAAACACAAAAAATTTCCTACTGTCCTTTCCTGTGATCTAGATCTTTGAACTGTACAACTCTATAGTGCTGCTTAGGAGAGATGGGATACAAATTTATGTTGTGTACAATTGAAAAGATTCCTGTCCTTTTTCCTCATTTATTCCTTCAAAAGAGCGAGAAAATACCATTCCATTCTTTACTTGGAGATGCTCTTCAGCAATTTGTACAAGGAGATACATATGCTTGTGCCAAGTGACTTCTACATCTACCTCACTGGCAGGATAGAAAAGCTTTTTAGAGCTGGGTACTGAAAAGTCAGCCTGTGGGTTAAAAATCATTTAGCTTTATGTAGGAGGGACACTATATACTCCATACCTGAATAAGAAGGTTGTTGTTTTGTAATGAAGCTACAAAACTGGTTCCTGGAATAGGTGCAGAAAAAAAAAAACGGGGGGGAACAATTGGTAAAAGCCCTTTGTAGAAGTATTGTAGCAGGACCTTTTGGTTCCTAGAGTACCCCTCCATCCTTCCAGTATCTCTCCTTCTTATAGAATCTGAGAGTTCAAGTAACGTTACACAAAATATTGCACAGTAATGTTACAGAAAATGATAGACACAAGTAAAATATCAGCTCTAAAAAAAGAACACAATACATCATATCCTGATGTTGCTATGTTTCAAATCTTTCTGAGAGTGGAATTATTGTGGCCTAATTATTGATTTAGATAATGAACACATCATTTTGCCTGTGCGCATGATCAGGAACTGCCAGGTTACAAACTTCCTGTCACTCCTCGCAGAACAGTGTTATTGTCCTTATTTCCTGTCTAACACTGCAGCTGTGTGTCAAACTACCAAACCGATCACCTTGACCCCAGATTGCTGCTTTAGGTTTGAGTTACATCAAACTTTTTAAATCAGTACTGGAACGCTCTTGATGGAATACATTTGTCTGGGTGTATGGAGTTCTACATCTACATTTAGCCACCTAGGAGTTGTGTCTAGTCGAAGCTCATCCTTAACACTTCCTCTCTGGTGAGCAGAGAGAAAGAAGTCCCCTGAGGTAATAGTGTAAGGTGGGCTATATAAACTACCTTCAGGAGCTACTTATTTTGTGTGTTGACCATAGAAGGATTCTAGATGCCTGTAAAAGGATGGTAGATGCCTTGCTATGGCCAGGTACAGCTCTGAAATGGCTGAAGTTAGGCATGATAAATACCATCAGTCTCTACGTGGTAGTTGAAATTCATTGCTGCTGCTCACTGGGAGAAGGTTCACCTCACATTTTGCAGTTTTGCCTTGTGATATTTAGCCCTTTGGACCCCACTCCTCCTATCCAGAAGCAGACAAAACCCTCAAAAGTGCCTGGGTAGCAGCACAAATAAAGAGGTATTCAGAAGGTAAAGAGCTCTGCAGAAGTATTCCTCGTAGTATTTGTTCAGCTCTGCTGCTATGTGTACATAAGCTGACTAAATGAATCAGTAAAATTTTCTGCATTATGTTTTTAACATCCCTCACACCTGAAAGGCTGGGCTATCTCTGAGGAGTAAAACCAGCTAAAATTCTATGCCTTTTTTTGGATTTTAACACAGAGAGGATTGCCAGAAAATAGGTGGGTTTCTGATGTGGACGCTTGGACTGAAACACATATTTCATTTTGCTGCTGTATGCTCATTAGATAGGAATAGCTTTCTATCAATGTTGCACAGTGCTACACACAACTCTGTGACCTGGACTAGAAAGTCTTTGCAGCTGTCTTCCAGTCAACAGTCACACATAATAGAAAAAATTGGTCTAAGCACGGAATGGATCTTAAGAGAAAGAAACTAAAAAGCTGTGTGTGCTGTGTGTTTGCAAAAGTGTGCATATTTGCAAAAGTGTGTTTTAATGTATTTGCGTTGCTATTGCTTTGACATTAAATCAAATTGCTAGTATCTGTTAAGTCAGTCTTCCATATTTTTGTCACAAATGGATGAAAAATGCAAACCACATACAAAATGAGACACAGACAGTTTTAATTCTCATTTTCAGCTCTATCAGAAGAAATGTGCTTTGTCACTTACAAAATACACTGTAGTTCAGTTTCGATTGGTGGAGAAAGCATTGTTTTACAGAAGAGTTGAGGAAGATGACCACGGTCCAAAAAGCATGATTTTTAAAAAAATTGGGCACTTTATTAAAACAATTTCTTTTTCTGAACCTTGATGATCCCAGGTCTACTTTGCATGTTACCTCATTCTTTTCTTGTTCTTTCAGTGTAAAAACCTCAAAGGTTTTAAATAAGTTGGCTCAAATACTCTATATTCAAACAGTTGGGTAGAGAAAAATGAGGTGAACTGCTCTGTAATCTATGCTCTTCTTGGAGCAGCTGATTTAATATCTGCAGCTGCTGCTAACAAAGAGTAAACCGGTCTCCTTTGTAATTCCATTTTATTGTATGTCAAACCGCAACTGCAAATATTTTTTTAAAGTAATCGAGTGCAATCTGATATGCCTGAGCAGCAGCACTTTATTGTCACTTTATCAGCCAGAATTCCTTTGAAGGGATACTGGTGACCAAGGAAATTTGCCAGTTCAAAATGGCTATAATTGTTCACTTATTTAATCATGTACTGAAACAATGCATGTAATTGTATTTCCAGTGATGTATTATTAACAAAATATTTTTTGCTATACAGTTCTTCCTACTTTTTTGATTTTTTTTTTTCTATCTTGGATTAGAAATAGGCCATGCAAGGAAATCCTACTTGCATGGATCAACAAATTTAAAAACATAAGTTGCCTATTTGCTTTATGGAACATAGAAAATCCACCTGACAGATATATCTTCCTTGCTTTTATGTGTTTCTGTTGACAGCCTTTTCCAGCCTTGGTCTCTCAGAGTCATCATATTATATTGCAAGTAGGTCGTCATGAGCTTCTGCAAAAGGTTCCAGACAGCAATGGACATTCTATTTTCTCTTTCCCCTGCGATTTGATGGCCATACTGTAGGGTTACTATTGTGAACATGACAAGGGTAAAAGTGTCTTATTTCTCTAAAATTTGGAATTATTTAGATATTTGAGAGAAAAATCCAACCACACCAAATGCACTCAGAACCCTCCAAAGCACAGTTCAGGTAACCTCACCTCCAGCACAGCTATCTAGGCTTCTTCTCTGCATTTGCATAGAATCAGAATCATTAAGGTTGTAAAAAGACCATTAAGATCATTAAGTCCTACCCTCATCTTAACACTACCACCATGTTCACCATAAACCAAGTCCTTGAGTGCCATAGCCACACATTTTTTTTAATACCTCCAGTAGTAGTGTCTCTACAACTTCTTTGGGCAGTCTGTTTCAACGCTTTTCAATCCTTTCCATGAAAATTTTTTCTCTATTTTTGATCTTAACTTTTCCTGGCTCAGCTTGGGGCCATTTCCTTTGGTGCTGTTATTTGTTACCTGGGAGAAGAGACCAACCCCCACCTGTTTACAACCTCCTTTCAGGAAGTTGTAGAGAGTGATAAGGTCTCCCCTGAGCCTCCTTTTCTCCAGGCTAAGCACCCCCAGCTCCCTCAGCCTCTTTTCACAGGACTTGTGCTCCAGACCCTTCACGATCTCCATTGTCCTTCTCTGAACTCACTGCTCAATTATCTTCCCTGTAGTGAGGGGCCCAAAAATGAACCCAGTATAAGAGATATGTCCTTGGCAGTGCTAAATGCAGGGGCATAGTCACCGCCCTGGTCCTGCTGGCCACACTGTATCAGCCAAGATGCCAGTGGCCTTCTTGGCCACGCAGGCACTTCGGCCACTTGGCCGCACGCATTTCAACTCACATTCCCCAACACTTCAGAGGAGGGAGAAAGAGCCCATCACAATATAAATGAAGTATGTGTTTTTCATTACTCCTGTCATTGCAAAGTGAAAATTGAGGGATTTTCAGAGAAGAAAATAATTTCCTTGTCCAGAGCAGCCTGAAGTAGGTGTTTGTATATGCTGGAGATTACAGAGAAGCAAGATAACTGGACATTGAATCACCAAAGGAGGGAGAATTAAATAGCATAGCTCATTAATTCTGCAATCTTTACTTTGTTACAATTAACTTAGTTTTGTCTCACTGGTTGTTAACAAGCCAGTCTGGAGAATATGCAAGTTGGTGTGGGGAAGACATCTGGAGGGCTATGTTTCGAGGAAGGTTTAAGTGTGAAGAGTTACTGGTACCTCATGGCTTTATAGAAGGATGTCTAAAGACAAAGATGACAAAGAGGGCTTAAAGCATAGTTTCCAGACAGAGCTGGAACAAATTCTGACTTAAGGAAAGTGGAAAAAAACCCTAACAGGGGAAGTTAAAAAAAAAATCAAAACTTGTGGAGCCTCTAGTGTAGATTGTCCTGGAAAGTATGAATCCCTGTTGTTGAAGGAAAAACAGGTTAGACAACATCTGGTACTGATGAGACAAGTCTATCTGATGCTCCTTTAAAGAGTGATTCTTTTTATGATTTTTTAAAATAGCTGCACAGTGATAAAGAGGCCTGGATGTAGGACTATTTCTATTCTGGGTCTATTTCAATCATGTCTTTGCAATGGAAGAAGTCAAAGTTTTTGTTGTACTTAATGTAAAAATGTTTCTTATTTTAGAGCTAATGAGGTTTGATTTCAAGAACTCATATGAATAAATAAGATAATTTTGGAGCTTTACAAAGGCACACAGCTCGAGAGATTGCCCACTCTTAAGCAAAAATTTGTACTTTTTTCCTAACTTTTGCTCATATCCACTTTTGAGTATGCTATGATCTACCTTCATATTACTTTGGAAGACACATGAGTTAGAAAGTAGCCAAAATATTTTTCTTACTTCTCTCTGGTATTGCTTCATTTTTGGCCTATCTAGAGAATAATATTCACATCATGAGTGTCTAGCATTCCGTTCGGTGTTGGGAAAATGGGAAGAATTGGTTCACTGTTCAGATTCATTCTGAAAGTCCATTCTGTGTGTTTAATTGTTCATGTTCATGACTGTCCAAAATCTGTGTTTGATTTCAATCCACTGCTTGTGAGTGGTGCTCATTGCTGAATTTTGAAGCCTGTACAAAGAAAACGGAGTAGGCTGTCAATTCTTGTTATGATTCACGTCATTCTAGCTGATTAATTCAGTGAAACATGGCATAATCACACTAGGCTAGACATATGTCAGCAAAACAACATTTGGGAAGAACACAGGACAGCCCTAGCTTTACCCTATTTTGGAGGGTTTGTTTCTGAAGGGGGCAGAGTGAGCTTTCCTACCTTCATTACTCTCCTGACCAACTTTCTCCAAAATAGGAAGAAAATTAGTTTCGTCACTCTCTCTAGACTGATACTTTTAGTGAAAAATAGTAGTTTCTTACATATAGCAAATTTTCTTTTAGATATCTTTACCTTTTTCTCAAGGCAGATACAGGACACTCCTTTTCCTAAAGCAAATTTTGAACAGGGATAAATTGAAGAGACTTCAAGAGTCTGCCAGATTCTTTTTCAACATTTGTCTTTCTTTCCTTTCCACAGCTTACACAAGGAGGATGTCAAAGGTGACAGTTATTGGAATTTTGCAATTAAATGCTTGTAACATGGGGCCACCTCTTTCATTTCCAAAGTAGAAGATGAAAATTTTGTTCCAAATTTCAGGGTTCAAAGGATAATGGTGTTGGAGAAGAATATCGCTGATATCCTAGTTGAAGTCTAATGTTAAAGGTTCAAAAAGTCCAGTCCACAACCCATGGACATTCATTTTTCCCATAGAAAATAATACAGAAATTCCAGATTATTTGTTGGTTTACTCTGTATTAAGAGCTATAATAACCACGTTTGTTCTCCTTTTCCTATCTCCTTGTCTACTTTTAAATTTAGTTTTAAAATGTGACCTTTTTAAAAAAATCAAACACAAAACCCCTGCTGTTGTTCCTAGTGCTTAGTGCTTTGCTGTGTAAGAACTTTAAAACATTTGACTGTCATTTGCCATGTGTACAACACTAACAGTAGACAAACTGTGATGTGCAGTCATTAATATATTCAGGGAACTTTGGTTATGAGGCAGTGCAGTAGTCAACAAGGCAATGTCCTTATGGAAATCAGTAACAAGTAGTGTCCCTCAGGGGTCTTTGTGGGGATCATCTCTGTTTAATGTCTTCATCAGTGACACAAATAAAGAAATTGAGTGCACCCTGGGCAAGTTTGCAGACGACACAAAGCTGTGTGGTGCACTTGATGGATGCCATCCAGAGTGACCTGGACAAGCTGGAGGAGTGAGCCAGTGTGAACCTCATGAGGCCCAACAAGGCCCTGTGTAAGGTGCTGTACCTAGGTCAGGAAAACCCCAAGGTCAATACAGGCTGCGGGATGTAGGAACTGAGAGCAGCCCTGCTGGGAAGGACTTGGGGGTGCTGGTGGATGAGAGGCTGGACACAAGTCATAAATTTGTACTCGCAGCCCAGAAAGCCAAACGTGTCCTGGGCTGCATCCAAAGATATATAGCCAATAGGGTGAGGGAGGGGATTCTGCCCCTCTACTCTGCTCTGCTGAGACTCCACCTGCAGTGCTGCATGCAGCTCTGGGGTCCCCAGCACAGAAAAGGTGTGGACCTGTTGGAGTGGGTCCAAACAAGGCCACCAAGTTCATTAGAGGTTTGGAGCACCTTTCCTATGAGGAAAGGCTGAGAGAGTTCAGGTTGTTCATTCTGGAGAAGAGACAGCCCCAGGTAGACTTTATTGTGGCCTTCCAGTTCTTAAAGGGGGTTTATAAGAAAGATGGGGACAAACTTTTTAGCAGGGCCTGTTACGATAGGACAAGAGCTAATGGTTTTAAACTAAAAGTGAGTCAATTAAGATTAAATATGAGAATTTACATTTTTTTACAATGAGTGTAATGATGTTTTACAATGAGTTGAAAGACTGAAACAGGTTGCCCAGAGGGGTGGTGGGTGCCCCATCCCTGGAAAAATTCAAGATCAGGTTGGATGGATCTCTTAGCAACCTGAAGATGTCCCTGCTAACTGCAGTGGGGATTTGATGAGGTGACTTTTAAAATGTCCTTTCCAATCCAAACTATTCCAACATTGACTTTCTGATGCTCTGAATGGTTCTCTGAATGAATCCTGCTTGCCTTTTTGGTATTATACTAAAGCCATGCTTTATTTCTTCTGGATTTTTGTTTAAGCAGGTACGTGCTCCTTATTTGAGCAAATAATATTTTTCTGATTATTTTTCTGATCATTTTTCTTATCATTTTTTCTGACTGCTTCTTTGCAGGTAACTTTCTGGAGGTAGATCCAATCACAAAGAGCTGTTTACAAGGTCCTTGATAATCACTTGATAGAAAACTGATGAGGTCAGAAGATATCTTCTTTTTCCCCAGGATCTCTTCTTTGTGTCCTTGGAATATTGATTTTTTTTTCTGAGCCCCTGCATTATTGTATTTCCACTTATATCTCAGAAGTATAATTCTGAGATTGAATTGTTACTTTTTCAAAAATAATATTATTTAAGAAAAAAAATGATGTCTGGGTAACATTTTCAAAAGCACAGCAGACACTTCAGAGTCTGAAAGGAAGTATGTCAAAGGCTCAAGAGAACTATGGAATACAATTCTCATTAACATTTAGTGGACACATATTTAACTTTTGTGCTTTCAAAAATATTGCATTCGTTTCACTTTCAGTAGGGCAAGAGGCAAAGGCAAAAGTGAACCTGGACATTGTATTTGCATATTCACCTACACAGTGTTCCCTGTTCATGGATACGAGTACTTTCTATTTAGACTTCCTAAGGGACCCTAGGTGAACTTGTAGGTTAGCTACTCATAAACTAGAAGTTTTCAACTAAACTCCTCAGTGACCTCTCCTTTAAAATTTAGTCTCTGACTTAAGAAATTATGTGTACTAAATTTAATTTCAGAGTTAAACAAATTTTTTAATTCTGCAAAGATAAATTCTAGTTCACTTCTACATCTTGGCCAGTTTCAGAAGCATTTATGTTTTAACAATTAATTTCAGGGAGCACTTGTAGGCTCCAGGTTTGGTCAAATTTTGACACATGGCCTATCGGTTTTGCATGGTCTGGTTTATGGTAGTGGAGAGCCACAGAGGTGGCATCTGTGAGAAGCTGCCAGAAGCTCCTCCCATGTCTGGCAGAGCCAGTCTCTGACAGCTCCAAAGATGGATGTTCTGCTGCCCAAGGCTGGGCCAATTAGAGATGGTGGTAATATAGAACATTCTTATATATTTAGGAGAGTTCTTAAATATGTTATTACAGAGGCTTTACCAGCATTTCTAACCACACTACCAAAATCAGGCCATGCAAAACCAATACATATGCTAAGAATAAAATTTAGCTTTGTGAAAGAAAAAGTTACAGAGCTTAAACTCTGCTCTGTTAGATTTTAGTAGCTTTTAAAGCCTAGCAGTTGAACAACATAGATTTTAAAAAAAATCCACAGATTTCAAATACAGGTATTAACTAATTTTCAAACCCTACAACATCCGAAAATCAATTTTTGTACTTCCTACTGAGGTACTTGGCACTGTGGCAGTGGTTCTTTCTCACCATCAATCCAACCAGGAAAAACAGCAAACTAAGTTTCAGTGCATGGCAGTAAAAGTAATAGAGGAAAGAAGGAATTGATTTCTGAGGGGATTTTTTAAAATAAATAAAGCAGGAAGGATGATCTTCATTTAAACTAAAATGGAATCAGGCTGCTGACACTAAAAATAGAAAAGGTCAAATGGAAATTTTTAACGTTTGAAAGAAAGCTGGCAAGTGAGGGAGATTTTGGAATGCTGCATCCTCTAGATAGGAAGTTATAAACACCTGTATCCTTAAATAAAAGATAGAACAGAAGTTGATACAACTGAAGAAGAAAGCAGCAAAGAACAGCTTCAAGTAAAATATTCTTTAAACAGAGGATGTAAAAACAGACATCCAGGGTAACAAGGAACTTATAAGGATTTCTAAATGTATGCTACAAGTCTAACAATGGCTTAATGAGCTGAAATACCAGATGAGAAATTAAGATATTAAAAATGGAGGTAGAAGGCAGAAACTGGTGAACGCCACAAGAGTGAAATATTAAGTGTGTAACATCAGGTCATTCCCACCAGTCACTCTGCTCAGAGAATAACAATGACTCTGACATGGGAGGGAGACACAAGGCAGGCAGGGGAGCCAACAGGACAAAAAACATGGCAATATCTGCAGAGTTTATGTCCACATAGGTTGTGTAAGAAATGTTACAGTGCACAGGCTGGATTTTTTGTAATCCTCCTAGATGAAATAATTAGCAATTGATAAGACAAAAGGCAACTCTTGATGTAGTTCTAAGCAGTACAAAGAGGACCAATGAAGAACCCACAGGAGAGAAGTGATAACATTTTTTAATTCAAAATCCTTTTTCCAGCAAGACTGAAAGTTTCACAGAATCACAGAACAGCTTGGGTTGGAAGGGACCTGAAAGATATGCTACCCCCTTCAACAGCATTTCATTAAATTGAGGGTACTTCTAAAAATAAAATCAAAAACTGTCATCTAAAAGGGTGAAATGTTTGCATGTGGCATGAAGATTGTTTACTGGCATCATATTATAATCTCAAGGGGATTGAATAATATCAATCCAAAGAGATTTTTGAACAGTCACACAAACAATCTGACCAACTCTACCCCACAAAATCATCATATTTAAACAGTAGATGAGAATATTAGAAATTTAAAGACAACTGTCCGTCCTGCAAAAACTGAAAATTGTGTTCAGGTAAGGAAAACCTTAGAGCATGTAGGATTGGGCAAATAAAGCCATAATAAACCAGGGCAGATAATATTTTGAGAAATAGCTAGTTGAGCAGATAATAACTAAGACTACAAACTTTTTCAAATATATCAGAGGCAGAAAGCCTGTCAGACTCTGCCAAATAGGTGATCACAATTTGAAATAAGCACTTGAGAAAGATATAACCATGGCAAAGTTGCTAAATAAGTTATTGTATTGATATTCATGACAAAGAGCCTTAGGGAGTATCCACACAGCCTTTCTTCAGAAGGGAAGAATTTGAGGCACTGTATCAAATTGACATGTCAGCAGAAGTTTCAAACAAATCTATCCAATAAACAGGAACAAATCACCAGAATCAGATGTTGCTGAACTATGAGATATACTTTTTAGCTATGTCATCACTTAAGTTCCCTCAACAACAAACTAAATTAAAGGAACAAAATCTGGCCAATATGTTTCAATTTTTAAACTGGTTTTAGTAAAATTTGAACAAATGTTGCTTCAGCACCAGAAAAAAGACATGAAAATATTGAAATAAAATATATTAGAAGCTATTAGAACAAGCTTTGACAAACCTTTTGCAGAAAAATCATACCTCTTCTGACCATAGAGTTCTTGCCAGACTCTATTTTAGAAAAGCTCTGATGGTTCATACAGCTTCAGTGAACTTCCAAGAAGTCTTTGACAGTGCTACTCAACAAAAATAATTGTAAATGCCATTGGAGGAAGGTAATTCCATTAATTAAAAAGGTAACTAGCAATTAGGGGACAAAGGTATAGGTAGTTAGTCTTCACTACCTGCCATCTCTACAGAGTTGTAATACAAGGAGGGAAAAAAAATGTCCTTGGGATATTACTTCATACTTGCACTAAAAAGGATACTAAAAAGAGAAATCTTGGACTCATTCTGGTTAGTTCTCTGAATATATTGGTTCCATGCCTAAGATGTCTGAAAAAAAAATCAAGAAACCCATAAAAACATCTTGGGAATAAAGCAAGAATAAAGTGGGAAAACAACGTTATTCTACTATGTTATCATTCTGTGCCAAAAAATGTGGGTATTGTTTACTGTTCTGGGAAGTCTTCTCTAAATATTTATGGCATAACTAGAAGAGGAACAGAGATACAATATTGATAATCAGAGTATGGAAAGACTTTTATACATGGAGACATTGCTCAGGTTGGGACTTTTAGACCTGATGAAGAACAATTTATGCAGGACTGAGTAGAAATTCAGATGGTAGCGATAGGTGTGGATGTCTAGGAACAGTAACTTTCTCATTTACACCTATCCTAAGAATAAAGAATCACCAGATAAAATTCTCAGACAGCAGAATTAAAACAAACAAGAGGACTATAAAGCATGTAATTACATCACACAGCTCATTGTCCAAGGATGCCTAAAGTACCAAAAGTCTTAAAGGTTTCAAAAAGCCCTTACAGACAATCTACGATGAAAATACATCATATAGCTCAGGAATTTCAAATCCACAGATTTCCAAAAGCAATACTCCCATTATTTTCCACAGTCCACATCTTTGGCTACGCATTTGGTGAGACCATTGATTAACCCTATGTCCTTACGTATTTCTGAGGGCTCTCCACACACCAGGATGTATACTGAGGTACAGATTCTTTATTGCCTTCATCTTTCAGGTGACATTTTCTCACTTAGAGGCATTCTATGTAGCTTCTAAATCCACAAGTGGGCTTATGTATTAGCTTGGAGGAAAACAGAAAAAGGTCTCCAAGGTTACTGGCTGCATTTTCAAAAAGGAAATTGATGCTACCATTATAAGTTTATTTTATTAATTCTTTGGAGCGATGGTTGCTTTCTTTTGCTTTTGACTTCTTCCATGTAGGGGGAAAGAAGGCACCAAAATAATTCTTCAAGGTTCAGAGGAGAGATGTCTCTGCTCCTTCTCCTCCCAGGAAGCTGTGCACTTAAGGGTGGAGACCTCTAGGCTTTAGAACTGTCTGTCTTCCTGTGCCATGGCCATCCTGCTCAGTGACTTCAGGGGCTGCCACACAAGCAGAAGTATGTAGAGACAAATCTAAAATCAGACTCTTGAGTATTGGGTTTTGTAAACCTAACATGAACTTTTCTTCTTTTAACCAACCTAGTCTGCTTTCATGGGTGTATATTTTTCTGTTTTATGTTTGGCCTCCTTTAGCTGGCTGAACTTCCCCTAATTAAGCCAACTCATTGGAAGGCCAGCATCTTACAGCTTCTAAGACATGCATGGCCAGAAAGTCATGTGTCTTTTCTGCTTGGTCTGACCTTAAAATGAGCGGAGAAGGATTAAAAACAAGCAAATTACTCCCATAAGAGAGAAGGGAGAAAATCCAGCTGCTGGCAGGCACAGAGCAGCAGCAGAGCAGGAGTTTGCTCCCCCTGCCTTGGCCCTGGGCCCCTGAGTGAACGCTCAGGGTGGTCCCCAGGGAGCCGGTATGGACACCATAGCCCAGCCTGAACAAGCTCACTGACGCTCCCACAGGACTGACTGCACATTTACAGAATAACCATTGTCTTACATGATGGTGATTTTTATCACTGTGTCAAGACACAGCAGAGAGAAACCGTTCAAATAATTTAATTAAAGCATCCAGCACTCAGAACAGGTGAAATTACAGGTTTCATATTGGCACTTCTGCCAACGTGTTAGACAGAAGATATTTCTAGCTATCTGCACACAAAGAAAATCAAAATATAAACTCGATAATTTTGATTTAAACATGTCTTGTTTAAATTCAGGAAGTGATGTTAAATCTACAAGACAAATTCTACTAAACTTTGCCAGTACTATCAGCTGGGAATATCCATATTTGAGTATGATTCCAACCTTAATTTTTTTCTGCCAAATAGGCTTTTGGTACTGCTCTTTTAATCAATTCTTCCAGAAAAGACATACACAGGAAAAAAAAATAATCTCATGTAGATGCACCTGCTTCAATGAATGATGACTTTGTTCCATTATTTTATCTCTACACTTATCTTTATTGCAGCAATGAAATAATTCTTGCAGAACAAAGTAAATTCTTGAATTGACTAAATATTTACAGTACATAAAACCACTGAGAAATTTACCTGCGGATTATTCCAATCACATACTTCAATACTTCTTTAAATACAACAGGCAAAGCTAGAATATAGCTTTTACTTCAAATAAGACATCCACTGTTTCAAACTGTTTCAAAACTATATTTCTTCTCCAGAAACAACATGCTTTAATGCCAACTCCTAAATAACCATAAATTTCTTTTTATATAAACCTTAATGAATACTTGGCCAAGATGCTGTTGGCTTCTACCTTTGAGCAGAAATGGAAAAACTGCACACTGAGCAAAATGGAAAAAGAGATCACAGCAAGCCCAATGTTGCATTTTGCATTTAACGTGAAGCAAGCCTTGTTTTCGTGGTGTTGCAGTTTTCAGAGTTTTTAATCTTAAAGTGGCTGATCAATTTAAGGTAAGTGGCAGGCATCTGGCCTAGTTCCCAGGCTCTGCTTTCCTCCCAGAAAAGAAAGGATTCAGTCAGACACACAGACAAGGGGCATCATCGGGTGGCTCTCACATTCCAAGCATTTTAGCACAGATTAAGTTGGAATGGTTTTACTGTTTACTGAAATCTCCTAGGTGTTGCATTTTATCCCCCTCTGGCTGTGGTTATCCAGGTTGAGCTTCTCAGGTCAGGACCTCCATAAGAAAAATGGATTGTAGAGCCTTGAAGGGAAATACAAAGTACAGGTCAAGACTCCTTATTAAAATGCAATTTCAGCAGCTTATTGCAAAATGTTAAGTCCCCAGACAACAGGTAATTTAGCAGTGAACTTTTTCTTAAAGCTTGCAGCAAGGCAAGAGCTGTTTTACATGCATTCCAGAGGAAAAAGCGAAGATAATCTTCTTAAGAAGGACAAAACCTCAGCACTTTGTGTGTCTGGAAATAACCAGAAGATAATTAAGTGTTATTTTTAGACTCTTTTCCCCTTTTAGGTACAATAAAATGCAGATTTCAGTGTCTAATAACAAACTCAAACTTGGCTTTATGTAATTGTGAAAATTTGTTTGGTTGTTTTAAGAGCTCCTGTCTAAGAATAATAACTTTTAATAAATATATGTTTCAATATAGTCATCCTTTTTGCAGATACTCAGGCCCAGATTTTTTCTGAGATATTAGGATGATAAATTAGTTCAGGCTTCCTGGAATTGCATACGCACAAAGGACACTGTGTGGAGAGTTCTCACTATCCACGTTCCTAGGAGCTATGACTGTTTGCAGTACTGGGGTCAGAGGTATGAATGTGAGGCTGCTTTCTTATTGATAACTTCAGAAAAAAACTCCTCAACTATTCATAATTTCTTTTTCTTTTTTTTTTTCCCAATTAGCTATGACTTTAAAATAAATTGATCACCAGATTGAAATGGATAATATTTCTGCCCAAGAATGAACTGGTAGTTTTGAAAATTTAAGCAGAATAGGAACAAGAAAAAATTTAGGGGCTACGCTTCTTTTTTACATGTGAAGACATTTCTCAGATACACTGAAGCCAATTTAAAAACAGTTTTCCCTTGAAAATGTCAGTCTTTCTGCAGCTCAGGTTTTAATGACCCCTAATAACACATTTGAAGATATTCTGTTCCTTGAACCATTTATTGAAGACTGATGTTGTAGATGTATACATGAGCATGCATATGCATGTCAGTGATTTGACTGGACTGAGCTGACCCTGCTGGTGCCTCTGGAGTCCCAGTTGCACAGCAACACTCTGGGAGGTATCGACACATTGCAGCCAGGTGCCAGTGCCTTTCTGGAAAGTATCATTACATAGTCAAAGCTTCCATCATTTATGCCTTTTTTTCCCCCAGGTTCAGTCTTTAAAAAGCAAGGAGTAAACTTAATGGGAAAACTTACTTGTTTAATCAAGCAAGTTAAATTATGAGGGGAACATGCTCAGAGCCTTTAGGTAGGAGATTAAAAAATAGTGGTGCAGTGAGAGTTTGTGAAAGCTCAGATAGCCATGGAGAGCAGGGCAGTGCCAAGGAAAGTGAAGAGCCATGTACAGTCCACATACACAGAGAGGCAGGGAAGGAGTTAACTGCAGCCCCAAGGAGGGGCAGGAAGCTGACCAGCTGTGTGCAATTGCAGCTGCTGCTATAAAAAGGCTTTGCCTTAGAGGACAGGGAGTCACAGTGGAAGGGAAGGAAATTCTTCTTGTGAACTTACAGTTTGGAAGGGGAAGTGGATTCTTGATGACTGGCTACCTGAAATTTGGAAGATCTTGCTAGTGTCTGATGGATAGATTGAGTTTATCCACTTGGGCAACAGCTCTTACTTGCTGTTAGTGCCGTCTAACTAATCCGTATCTTAAGCTGTCTTCAATATTCCCATTTGGCAAAAAAAATGTTGAAAATTGTAAAATGCTGTATCTCATACTGATTTTTTGTCCACTACTGTGCAGAAGCCCCATGCTGACCTTTCTGCAGGGAGAGATGGTTTCATTACGGGACTGTTTCCTTGAGGTGTTTGAAATAGCACTAGGTCTGGGTAGGTTGAGAGAGGGGTGTAAAATGCTAACTGGGTAAGTTTGTAGCAACACATTCCCAGAACAAGGCTACCCTGACAGAGGGTTCAGCTGTAAAGGGAAGGAAGCATCTTCCTGACAATCCTTGAGGAAATTACTTAACCCTCAAGAGGAAGAGAGCAGAGGGAAAAGACTGCTTTATATAGCCCAATAAATACTTTCATGCATACAGGGATGTTAAAAAAGCAGTTTGGACTTGCTATTGATTTATTCCACATGTTGCTGTCCTCTTCCACCTCACAGTATTCATATGAATTCTTCTGTGAGGGATAACCTTACCTGACCACCTCCTAGTAATACAAATGGATTTTTTTTTTAACCAAATAAAATTTATTAGCATGTTATCAGAATCTGTAGGTGAGATTTTTCCATCCTTGTTTTTCAAGCAGAGGCATATATGGAGGTCAAGCAAAAAGGACCACTACAGGTAAATTTAAAAAAAAAAGTTGAACCCTGATGCTGCGGTTCAGTTCAGCTGCTGGAACACTGCAGGTATAGTATGTGGCACACAAGCCCCTCAGCCGTTCTTGGACAGCAGCTTTCTTCTGCTGGCTCTGCAGGCTGCCTGGCTCTTACTTTCCCTTTGGCTAGTCTATGGGAAACAGAGAGAGTTTTATTAACCAAGGTTGCACTGCTTGGGAATGGTTTGTAGCTTGCCAAACTAATCACAGCAAAGTGTCACAAGATTAGATTTGTCCTGGCTGACCAATTCAGACTCTTGTGAGACAGCAGGAAAAAAGTAGCAGAAAACAACAAAGAAGATCTAAATAGGAATTAGGGCCAGTTGTGCTGCAGGGTACAAAAGATATAGCGAATCCAATTCCCATTTGTAGTTGAGATCCTCTGATACCTGTAGAAGAGAATATAATGGAGTTGAGCACAAATGAGATGCTGAAGTTTGCCTCTCAAATTGCTGGGATTTAAAGTGGTTGTGTTAGAGACAGCTTTCCCAGAGAGAGATAAAGAAGTCTGAGCTCCTTCCTCTTTCAGCACATATGATTGTTCAGAAGGTATTGTACCCCTGGTGTCACACGCAATGGCCATGGCTGACCCTGCCTGTAGCAAGGCACAGTGCAATGGTGAAACTGCCTGCAGCTGGTAGTGTGCAGGGCACCCCTGATTTCATGGGCACCACGAACCACGTGTGGCATCACGGGAGTGCTGGCCATCACTCAGCAGCTGACTGGCAGTTTTGCTTTCTTCCTCTTCTAGCCCAGATCATTGGATCATTCAGGCCCATTCAAAAAAAGTTTTTGAAGAAGTTTTCTTTCACTGTTTGTTTTCTCAGGGTTTGTCTACAAAGAGCTCTGCTGTGTCTTAATGACTCTGTGATGACCCATGTGTAGTACATGCATGTAACTAAGATTTCATGGAGAAGAACGCATGGATAATCACTGAAACTGCTACACATCCCACATGAATACCCTTTATCTACCCCATATATAAAGTAAAGTATGAATCATTGGATTTTCTTAATTTTATTTAGTTCAATCATTAATCTAATTCTGGAAATAAAAAGACCTCCTCTAGTTAAACCTATTCCTGCCCAAATTGAAGAATATGATGAAAAAATATATTGCCTTTAATTAATTAATTCAGATCCTATATTCACACAAATGAATATTCAACTGTGGACCTCCTTGAGAACCTAATATTCCTATATTCCTATATTATGGAATACATATAACTACACTTAGTAAATGAGGCAGGAGGGGAGGGGTAAACTCTCTTTAAATGGTTTATTTATGTTGATGTGGTTTATTCTTTATTTATCTACCCAAGCAACCTATGCTGAGACATCAGACTGTCTTGAAGACTTCATCTGAAGTTATAGGCTTGGTGAATTATATCAATAAAGCAAACGTTAGCTCTGACGTGTTTTAATGGTTTGGTTGACAGAATAGCAGCCAAAAGACCTTAAATTAATCCCTAGTTAGATCATTTATTATTTATTTCTCACAAGAACATTATCATGATTAAAGAGGAGACTCAACATTTGGATTATACAATCCAGACACTCATTTGAAGAAAGTCAAAAGATGGGATTGCTGATTGCTAATAACTGAGCTAATCTCCCAAGATGTTAGCATGACAAGCAGTATTCTTTGGAGTTCAGCCAAAATTTGCAACTGGAAAATCCTATGAAAAATCCCTTTCTCCTGTGAGATTCATAGGAGCAATGGTCTATGGATTGCATCATTAAATCAAAAGGTCACTTTTATCTTTACCAAACTCCTCTATTATTTCAAATTACTATGTGGCAACTCCCTCAAAAGTAAAACAGAATATAATATATTGTGTTTGAAATCCATTATCCATGCACTTGTTTAACAACCTATACCAAATGTTTTAATAATTGCACTCACTCTCACAAAGTCTCTGTGATTAGTCACAAATAATTATACCCATTGTATTAATAAGATTGCTTTTAGAAATATATATTGATATATAGTGGTAAATTTTAAAAAAATTAAAGGCTTCCTATTAGAAAAAGTTTTCAATCAATAGCTGGAAATGTTTTAAATGCTCAGGTGATTGAAAGTAAATCAAATAGACTGGGACATTTGATAAGTAATTCCCCCACCAAAAAGCTATGAGAGGAACTGTGGAATTCAGACGTTAGTTCTCTCTTACTGTAGCCATACCACACATTGCATCAGCTTTTCCAGACAAAATTTAGAAACCAAAGTTTAAAATTTTAATTAAATTTTAAAAAACTTTAAGCTAATCCAAATGTAGCTTAGCTAATTCATTCAGTGGGGAATTTCCAAGCAAATCTTTAATCTATCAAAAACATGACAACAAATTTCTCTAGAGTATTCATAAAATCTTTGGTAGATCCCACCTCTGCTTGTAGATCCTGGGGTTTTTTACTTAATATTTATTTATATTTCTGTTTATTTATATTTCTGTTTGTTTGTTTCTTACAGATGAGTTTTAACATTTTCCAGGCTTCTAGTTTACTGCTAAGTCAGAGCAGGGGAGAAAAGGGAAAGACAGAAAGGGAGAAAAAGTACCATGACATCCATTCATCTAATGGTTATCTAATAAG